>PVKS010013818.1:0-33271 GCA_004027875.1 Aplodontia rufa | reverse complement strand
CTCACCGCTAATTTGTTGGGGCAAGACATACTGGGACAGATGGATGCTGTCATGACCACTGATTATAGGGCCTTCTATGAGGAGAGGGATGTAGAGGATATAGAGCCCTCCAGCTACTCCTCCTCCTCTGAGAGGGTCACTCCAGGCAAAACCACACAGGTCTACCCCCAAGCCTAAAGGCCACTGCTCCCCAAACTCCACATATCCATTGGAAATCAGAAAAGCCCATCTGGGTGGAGCAGTGGCCACTTCCCAAAATTAAGCTTGAGGCTCTTCAGGATTTGGTACTGGAACAGCTACACTTAGGGCACATTCACTTCCCTAAGCCCTTGGAACACCCCTGTTTTTGTGATAAAAAAGACCTCAGGAAAATGGAGACTACTCCAAGACCTGAGGGAGATTAATAAAAATATGCAGTTGGTGGGAACTCCCCTATGTGGTATGCCCTGATCCCTGCAATACCTACCAACTTCACTCTTACAGTGATTGACATCAAGGACTGTTTCTTCTCTATTCCATTACACCCTGATGATTGTGAAAAATTTGCCTTCTCTGTACGATCCCTTAATTTCTCCCAGCCAGATGATCAATATGAATGGACTGTATTGCCCCAAGGAATGGCCAACAGCCCAGCATTTTGCCAATGCTATGTTGCAAAACTATTGCAGCCTTTGCTGTCACAAAGGTCTTCTCTCATCTATGTGTATATGGATGATCTCATCCTCAGGCACCCTGACCCTTCCAAATTATCAGGTCTGCTAACACGGACCCTACACCTCCTAAGGAAAGGTGGGCTGAACGTGGCTCCTGATAAGGTCCAGCACGTTCCGCCATTTAAAGTCCTTGGTACCGAGTTACGTCTGACATGGGCTAGTCCCTTAAAATCCCTTCTAAATTAAATGTACTCAAATTGCAAAGCTTACTAGGGGAACTTAATTGGCTTTGCCCCTGGCTACCAGTGCCCACAGAGGATCTCTTGCCATTGTTTGCCCTTTTAAAAGGAACATCTCCCCAAGATGAGGTCATCCTCAAACCTCACCACTATCAGAGCCTAGACAAGGTTCAAAAGGCGCTGGATGGAGTGTCCCTTCATAGATATTCTGTGCACCTGTCCTTGTCCCTCTGGCTCATTAGTGGACAGCACCTCGCTACTGCAGTCATTATGCAGGAAGGGGAACCCACAGAGTGGGTTCCAGTGGCTTTGAGTGGGGTGCCAAGGCTTTATTCCCAGGTGGATTAGTTCACTGATCTTATCATTAAAGGAAGACACACATCTTTGAGACATTATGGTCTTGATCCTTGCTCCATTATCTTCCCATTCAGAATAAAGGATGTGGAGTGGCTCACTAGGTCCAATCCCAGGCTAGCCATCTCCTTGGAGGGATATATGGGATGCATAGATTGCCACTATGGATCATCCCACTGAGCACCCCTGTTGCAACGGCTGCCCCTAAGACTGCCCACCCTGTTCCTGTGGGAATTCATCGCTGGGGCACTCTATGTCTTTACAGACCGGTGTCAAAAGGGATCAGCATACACTGCCAATTTGCATGAGTTAGCTCGTGGAGCTGAGTGGCTTCATGAAGTGTAAAAACAAGTGCTTTAGAGGCAAGCTTATCTGCCCAAGAATTGCCTTGAGCAATAAACCCCAGAAAGGGGGTATGACCTCTGATGTGCTGTATGAAAATGGGGTTACCTCTTCCTTCAAGTAGGACCTGTGAGACCTCTGCTGAGAGGCCCAAGTTTTATAGATTCCAACCTTGCTCAGGGTCTGCCCAATACAAAGAGATGCTAGCTATCATCATGGCTTTACAGGATATTACTCAGCCTTTTAATCTTTTTTCAGATAGCCCCTATATGGTTAACCTCCTTCCACATGTCCACTCTGCGCAAGTGCAGATTGACAGCAATCCTATTTCCATGCTTATGATCTGGCTTCGTAGCCTACTTGAAGGAAGAGGTAACCCCATTTTCATACAGCACATCAGAGGTCATACCCCCTTTCTGGGGTTTATTGCTCAAGGCAATTCTTGGGCAGATAAGCTTGCCTCTAAAGCACTTGTTTTTACGCTCCATGAAGCCACTCAGCTCCACGAGCTAACTCATGCAAATTGGCAGGCTTACATAAGCAATTCCCCTCTGTCCCGATCAAGGATTTAAAAAGGATTGTCCACACTTGTAAGTTCTGCCAGCCATTTCTATGGGTGTCCCCTCTCCAGGATGTGGGGGTAAATCCCAGAGGATTAAAACCCAATATACTATGGCAAACTGTTACTCATTTTGCCCCATTTGGAAAACCTAAATATATTTTTGTGTCCACTGACACTTTCTCGGGAGCCTGTTGGGCTACAGCACACACTGGAGAAAAATCCACACATGCCAAATCCCATTTTCTTCAGTGTTTCGCTACCCTAGGTCTACCTAGGCAAGTCAAAACAGACAATGGACCTGTTTTGTCAGTGAGGCAACACACAATTTCTTTACCGTATGGAACATAAAACATATTAAAGGAATTCCCTACAATCCTCAGGGCCAAACCATAGTTGAAAGAAATCACAAATGCCTAAAAGAGCAACTTTTAAAACAAAAAAGGGGAATCCTCAGCCACCATTTGCAACTGCAAATGGCCCTTTTGACTATAAATATTTTAAATTTTGCCAAAAATCTGATGAACCTTGTTGGAGACCGGACCCCAACATGAGGCCCAGCTGGCTTGTAAAAGATTTGGTGATAAACAACTCTGTTCCAGCCAGCTTGTATCTTCCTTAGTGACGTAATGCCTGACCACATGACTAAGCTATTTGGCCACTCATTTGTTACAATTGGATAAACGTGTTTGCACTGTACCCCTATTGGTTGTTGTAATGGATAAATAGAATATCGACTAGTCCGGTAAGAAGCATGATAGAAGCATAGAAGCAGAGAAGCATGGAAGAAGCAAAGAAGCAGAAGAAACAGCAAAGAAGAAGCAGCAGCAGAGACGGCGGAGAGATCAGTGGTAGAAGATGCAGGTAGTAGCCCCGGCCCCAGAAATAGGGACTCTAGTACAGCAATAGAAACGGGGACTCTAAATGTGAATAGCCTTGACTCTAAAAAGAATGTTTTAAGGGCCTTGCCTCTAAGAGAGGGAAGGTGGGAAGCACTTAGAGGCCTTTAGCCCTGTAAAGGGAGAAATAAAGTGCTTGGAGAACTCGAGACCAGTGAGTCTGTTTTAATCTCAGTTCACCATTGAATGAGAGTGGTCCGGTTCCTGCTGGTTGGGTCCGGACAGAGCCTAAGTTCCAGAAACATTGGGGTTGTCTTGGACCCCCCAAATCATCTAATCTCATAAGATGGAGAGATCCCCTGACTCATCAATGGAAGGGGCCAGACCCTCTCCTCACTATGGGGAGAGGGTTCACCTGTGTATTCCCACCAGAGGACCCATCTCCCATATGGATACCTGCCAGAAACACCAAATTGTCCCCTTTGTCATCCAAACAGGACCATGCCCAAGTCCAAGCTATCCAACAAGAAGAGAAAGAGGCTCTGGTGGTCCCGGATGACTTTCCCCAAATGGAAGAAAATATATCCACCCAACCATCTCCAAGGGCCATCAACCTTTGAGAAGTCTTTTTCTGCTTTAACTCTTATAGTTGTTCCCAATTCGCCTCCTGCTTGGAAGTGTGACCCTGTTGGTGGTGCTGAGATCAGAAGTCAGCAACCCTCATCAACCCCAACGAGTACAATGGATGCTTTGCTTAATTGCAAGACCCCCTTTTCTTTTTGAAGCTGTAAAAGGTTGATAGAAATTACTCATTCTCAATGAAACTACCCCGGTGGGGCAGCCCCATGGAGTTCCAGCCCATTGGGCTCTCCTTTCCTCTCCTTACACCCCATGTTTCTTTTCAATCGATCTACTTACCCCCCCCCATGGGCAAATTGCACTCGAGTAAATTCTTCTGACCAATGATGGGTTTGGCAGGAGGCCCAGGTATCTTCTGGTTGTGCCAGCAGACTGGACTCACTCCTTGCATCTCTCTCTCCACTGTTTTTTATTCAAAAGTCTCTAGATTCCCTAGCAGATGTGGCATTGCAAAATATCTACATTGTTAGGACCATTCCTAATACTAATAATGCTGTGCCTATTTGGCCCGTGTGTCATCAATAGATTGGTGACCTTCATGCGCTCCAGGGTAGAGGAGGTCCAACTCGTGACCCTCCGCCTTCATTAAAATCAATTGCACCCTTATGATGACCTCTCATGGTGAAACCTTCTTATGAAGGTGCCTATCCTGTACCTAACCTAAGGTGGGCCTGGCCTGTACCTAACCCAAGGTGGGCCAAATAAAACAAAAAGGAGGAAATATAGGGTGCAACAAAGATGGCGCTGAGGAGCCCAGGGGAGGGCTGGCCAACCTTGTGAGTGCAAGAAGGCCTAAGCCAATCAAAGAACACCACCAGATTGACAGGCCTTTTGGTCCCATAAAAAATATAAAAACAAGTTGAACTTTACTGTTATAGGCTTCACGGGCTTCCTCTTTTCGCTGGGTTTCTATTCCTCTTTTCGCAGCTTGAGTGTGACTGCTAATAAACGAGTTCGTGCTTGACCTGACTCCCTGAGGTGTCTGATTGTCTTCAGGGAAGGCTGGGGAACGGGCACCGCGGCGCGCTCACCTTTCCTGCCGCGGACAGGGTCCCTCGTTCCCTGCTAATGAGGGGCTGAGTCCTACATCAACCCAACATAGGCAGAACACAAAGGATTTTTAGGGCAGTGAAACTATCTTGTATGATACTACTACAAAAGCTCTACTTCACTGTACATTTGTCCAAACCTGTAGACTGCCCAATACTGAGTGAATTCTAAAGTAAACTATTGACTTTGGAAAAAAATGATATGTCAATGTGGGTTGATCAGGTGTAACAAATGTACCACTTTGGTGGGGAATGTTGATAAAGGAGGAGGCTATGAATGTGTGAGGGTAGAAAATATATGGAAAATTTCTGAACCTTCCTTTCAATTTTGATATGAACCTAAATCACTCTATAACAATTAGGCCTTAAAAAACTCCAATAAACGGAAGTCTGAGTAGTGGTAAAACTGACAGAAACCATTTATGTTAAATTTACATTAGTCAAAGATCAATCCTTAAAGTGAAAGTTAAAGTCAGTTTATTTTGTGAAAATATATCTTCAATAGCCTTTTAAAATGACATTTCTACAATTATTTTTTTGTAATGTCATTTATGGAAAAGAGATTAAAAATATATAGACAGGGCATCATTTAAACACAATGATTTTCACTTATGCAAATAACACCTTAATGCTACTTTGAGAAAGGTGAAGGTTGAGTGCAGTAAATACCAGTAATAGCAATGTAGTTTGCAAGTGAAATTAGCAAGAAGATTTTAATAAGTCTCTGAAGTGTGAACTAGAGATAAGAAGAAAAATGTTTCAAAATAAAAATTTCTTCAAAGGTCAGGTCATAAAGTCATAGTATTTATAATCATTTCTCATTGCAAGATCAATTTATCTGTAAAACTTTCTATAGGAGAGAGTAAAAGCCATTAAAATCACAAAGCACATGGGTGCTTTTATTGTGAAAAATTCAGGTCACATTTCTCATTCTCAGTACTCACAAATATGTCATTGGACTGCTTTGGAAAAGATCAAGAAGATGTGACAGATGCCTTCAAGGAAATGCTGTTTGTATTTAAGGTTTTTAAAGCCTCTGTGAGGACATGTGTGTAAAAATATTTTTTAAATTCCAGATTGTCAATGAACATGAATGGAAAGGATGTAATTAACTCTGGAGAAGGAGAGAAAGATATTAAATGATGTATTAGATGTCTTTGTAACTCAATAATATTCTGAAAAAATGGCAAAACATTTGTATCAATTAATCTTGTGTAGTATTATTTTCTGTGGGAGTCTCTGTGTTTGAACGTTTTGTTTTGAAAATAAAAAAGTCAAATATGGAGGCTGGAGCGGTGGCTCAGTGGTTATGGTGTTTGCCTGCATGTGCGAGGACAGGAGTTCAAACCACAGCACCACATACACAACGAAGTGTCAGAACAACGAAAGTGACATGAAAAATTAAATAAAATTAATTACTTCTTTTTCTCTCCCTCACTGTCCCTCTCTCCTTAAAAAAAAAATTAAATATGTAGCAAAACATTTCAAACTATAAACAGGGTGAGCAACACAAGAGCTGTCCAGGACAGGTATGCTAATTTTGAATAAATAGTTGATAAAACTGCTGAGCACTCACTATTGTAGAGGAGTGTTACTAAACATTGTATTTGTGTTATTGTTTAAATCCTTTATAACCACTTGAAGTAGGCACCATGATAGGCCATTCTTTATTGATAAAAGTTTAGAAGGTTAGAGTTGAGGGTTATTTTATCTTGATGATTTGCTTTATCTTTGGTATCTAGAAAAACAGCAGGCTGATAAATAAATATCCATATACAACAAAATATTTTATGAAAAATCCATATATCGTAATTCTATGGGTGTAGCAATGACTAAAATAACTGCTTACTGAGGATTATCCTGGAAGGAGAGGTAGACAATAAAACAAATGCAGATGAGAAGTTTTATGAAAAAGTAGGTTATACTGAAGAAAAAGTGATTGAATTAATTTGTCTATTAACTTCAAAGGTCATTAACATTCCTCTCTTGATATTTTCAAGGTTTTTTTTTAATTAAATATTTTTCTATTATTATGGTCTATGACTGGATTTCTGTTATTTTATTTCATAAATACTAAATGTAGCCAAATTTAAGTAGATATTTTCTATTAATGACATACAATAAAATCATATTCTAATTGAAATAAAAATGAAAGAAAGCTTTACATATCATTTTATTTCATTTATCTTTTCTGACTCACACTTGATCTTTCATCGTGATCCAGATACTACATAATGCTGGCAAGACTATGGTTATTATCATATAATCTCTGTCATTGAGAAGTTCAGTATGGCTTCTTGGTCCTGGATATATGGTTATAATAAAATATGCTCAGAATTGCTACTAATACTCTTAATGTGAATTATTTGGCAGTTATTGCCAAATTTCATTAGGGAACTTTATTAACCAATAGTAGACCACAAAAGCAAGAATAATTAATATAGACATCTATATTAATAGCAGTGTTATCTGTATTGGCTTTTGATGTTTTGTTGAACTGTATCGTGAACCCTGTGCATAGACCTAGTATAAGGTCAAGAAGGCCTTCCTTTTTAAAAATATTTAATATATATCAGATTTATTTCTTTTGATTCTGGCTTTTTCTCATCTTGTTATAGTACCTATTCCTGCTTGTTTTAGACAGCTTTTTTGCTGCCATAACCAAGGACCTGATAAAAGGAGGAAAAGTTTATTTGGGTCTCATGGTTTCTGAGGTCTCAGTCCATAGAAGGCTGGCTCCCTCCATTCCTTGGGGCTTGAGGTGAGGTGAAAGGTGTGGTCGAAGAGTGTGGTGGAGGGAAACAGCTTACATGATGATCAGGAAGAAGAGACTCCACTCACCAGATTCTAAACATATACCCCAAATACATGCCTTCAATGACCCACTTCCTCTACCCACACACTACCTAGTTAATCTCTATCACTGACTGGATTAACGATCTCATAACCCAATTTATTTCTCTTCTAAACTTTCTTGCATTGTTTCACACATGAGCTTTAGGGGGACACCTAGTATCCAAACCATAGCATTGCTCTATCTGCATCTGAACCCTGCTGCAAAGTGTGAACTGATCTTGAAGGATTTTATGGGGAGGTAGGTAATGTCCTTTGATCTCAGTTTGAAATAGCCCATCAAATATGAGACATGATAGCCTTGAGTTTCGAACTCCCATGTCCTTTCCCTGAATCTTCTCTTAAGCCTAATAAGCCTGGAAATGAGCATTTGGAACCTAAATTTTCCTTGAATAAACTTCAGCATTTTCCCATTATTTGCACATATTCACTACTCTGTAGAATTGAATTCACACTTTGACCCCTTCAGATCAATTCCACTTGGTAATTTCAGTTCCATCAAAATTACAGTTCTCCCTGAACTTCAATCTTGAACTAGGAAGGAGATCTAATTTCTAGGTATTTTGGTTCATAAATACACTAACTGTATAATTTTCCTCACTTTTCTGCTATAAACAAGAAATTATATCAACAGTCTTTTATATGAAGGTCTGAAATAAAAATGTTGAAGGAGACTTTTATTTTAAAGGGTACATGGTATGATACTATGGTTTAGTGCTTTTATTGTTATATGTGATACAAGGTACAAATTTAAAAAAGCTGTTAATTTGAATGACAAGCAAGTTTTTACTTATTTTTCCAAAGTGATATGACCATCTGTTTATTTCCCATCTGTCTATCTACCTTCATATTTTATGATGTCTGTGTTTCAGTTGAGCAAATTTAGTTTATTATCTGCTAAGTCCGTGTATATGAAAGCAGGAGAAAAGAGCAATGAATGCTTTAATTATTCTTCTTATGTATTTGATAATAAAAATCAAAATTAGATTATCTGAAATATGTACACAATGTCAATCTAACATGATTTAATTTTGGAGTAGGAGTTGGCATTAATAAGCATTTCTGCCTGTTGAGATTCATAGATTTATTTTGTTGAACTATGTCTGACATTTAGCTTAGCCTGGGAAAGGTAAATAAAAAAAATGCCTTATTATGAAACACAGGAAACTGCTTTATGTAGGCTATAATTGTAAATGCTCACTAAAAACCTTTAGTAATACATTATTTAAGACTGAAAAACTGAGCTTAGTATTTAAGTAGAACAGACACAAATGAGTTAAAAATATAAATTCATATATATGAAAAAACCAGCAGTGTAAAGTCTCTTTTTTGCTACAGCAAAATTGAAGTTGTATTGAACTGGAGAGGATTCATCTTGCATTTTCAATTCTCCTTGTAAATATAAGCTGTACTCCAGCTTCACTCCAGGCTCCTATCTTGACTACAGTCTGTCTTCAAAACAGTGTCATCATGACTTTCAATGCTTTTACCCACGCTATTTTTTTTCCTGTTTTCACTCAAATGAATCCAATCATCCACGTCCTCTATTGCCACCCTCTTGGCTTCACGCAGATTACACATCAGTAAAAGCATAAACTTAGGGTTTTTAAACCTCTGCTGAGCCTTCACAACTCCTTGGAAATCAATTTTATTTTTCCTTCCAACTTCCTTTTGAATTTCAAAAACAGCTAGCCCAAACTAAATTTTATTGTACT
Organism: Aplodontia rufa; assembly: GCA_004027875.1. Classification (NCBI taxonomy): domain Eukaryota; kingdom Metazoa; phylum Chordata; class Mammalia; order Rodentia; family Aplodontiidae; genus Aplodontia; species Aplodontia rufa. The sequence goes on along the minus strand of PVKS010013818.1, from coordinate 24,029 downwards.
TTCAATACCATCACACTCAATAGATTCTTATTTACAGAGAAATCAAGATTATCAGGTGAGATATTCTATGACTTCGCATTTCCTATTCCAAACACTCCTATGGTGAGGCTCATTCATCACTTCTGACCCAAAGAGAGAGGTGCCTTTTCTTAACTTCAAATGTAGCTGCTTCCCATACCATAGCAGCTATATCCTTTCAGTTCTCTTGAACTGCCAGCCTCGTTCTCCAGAAATCCCTTCTCTTCAGTCTCTTAGTAGGCCTGAACACCTTCTTACTTTACTTTTTAATCTTTCCTTTAAACCCTACTGCCTTCATTGGCTCACCCACAATCTATCTTCCACTGTAGCCAACACTTCCTTTTTAGATTAATTCGTATCTATTCATTAATTGCCCTTAACCAAGAGGGGATGTTTAGTGCCTGAGGAAGAGGCTCTTTCAGCTGTTACCTCTTATTTGCTAATACAGCTGCTTTTTGAACCTCATCTTACTCATGTTTTGTGTAGCTCTTGACACGGTTGACCAACTTTCTCCCTGAGGAATTTCCACCATTAATTTTTAATACGTTTTATCTCACATTGAAAAGTTGCTTTTGAAAGTGTCCCTTAGTAGCTTCTCCTCATTCGTTTATCGTTTAGATTTTTGATTCATGAGTTCAGTTCTTGTTTTTTTTTTTTTTTTAAGAGAAAGAGAGGTAGTGAGAGAGAGAGAGAGAGAGAGAGATTGAGTGGTTTTCATTGCTCTGACACTTTGTTGTGTATGTTGTGCTGGGATTTGGGATTTGAACACGTGTCCTCAAGCATGCCAAGCAAGTGTTATAACTGCTGAGCCACCACCCCAGTCTTTTGATTTTTTTTTATTGGTATGGTTTAGATATAAGGTGTCTCACAATAGCTCATGTGTGAGGAGACAATGCAAAAATGTTCAGAAGTGAAATGATTAGGTTAAAAGAGCAGACTGTGAATTAATCCAGTTAGACTGATTAACTTTAGGCAGGTAGGATGTTACTAGAAGAAGTAGGTCATTGGGGGCATGGATTTGGGGTTCATATTTTGTCCCTCTCTCTGTCTCTTTCCTTCCTGACTGTCATGTCCTAAGCTACTTTCTCCTTTTTTATAAAATTTTATTTTTCATTATAGTTTTACATATTGAAGTAGTTTGTTGTTACACTTTCATACATGAACACATAACATATCCGCCTTTTACCCTTCCCACATTTACCTTCTCCCCTTCTCCATCTTCCCCCAAACCCCTAGTCTGCAAGGTTGCACCCAGTTTGATTGGTAATCTGTGTTTGATGAGTCTGTAGAACTTAATGTTCCCTCACTCTTTCCTATATTGTACTCTAGGTTCCACATATGAGAGAAAACAGTCAGCCCTTGAGTTTCTAGGTTTGGCTAATTTCACTCAGCATGATTTTTCTCCATCTCCATCTATCAGCAAAGGCCATGGTTTCATTTTTTAAAATAGCTGAGTGGAATTCCATGGAGTATATGCACAGATATGTGTGTGTGTGTGTGTGTATATATATATTGTATATATATATATATATATATATATATATTGTATATAAAATATATATACAGTATATATATATATATATAATATACCACAGTTTCTTGATACATTCATCCAATGATGAGCATCTGGCCTGAGCTGCTTTCTTCCACCATGACCTTAAACCGTGATGTCTGCCTTACTTTGGGTCCAGAGCTATGGAGTCATCTGATCATGGACTAAATCTCTGAAACCACAAACCAAAATAAACTTTTCCTCCTTTAAGTTGTTCTTGTCATGTATTTTTGTCACAGCAACAAAATGCTGACTGAAGTGCGTACTTTAACATTATCCTTGAGTAACTCCAAATTTCCATCCCTTTAATTTCTATCACAGTATTAAGATAGGCAATTGAAATTTTATTATTTTTAGCTCTAATTCTATTTTCAATTTTTAATGTTAACTCACACATCCTAAAAGTACTTCAAAATTAATGTGTTAAATCCATTTTATTATTCCTTCTTTTATAATAGGTTTCTTTTCTGATATTTTTCCTTGAAGTACAAATATCCAAATTAACCCTTTCAATCTGAGAACCTGGGGAAATGCTAGGCCTTTTGTTCTCTCTTGACCTATCCTTTTTCCTTTTTTTTTTTAAGAGAGAGAGAGAGAGAGAGAGACAAAGAGAATCAATTCTTATTGATTTTGGTTTTCGTTGCTCTGACACTTAGTTCTGTATGTGGTGCTGGAGTTTGAACCTGTGTACATGCGCATGTCAGGCAAACGCCGTAACTGCTGAGCCACTGCTCCAACCCCTCATACCCTCTTTCTTAACCTACATTAGAAGTCTTTAAATCCTGCTAAATCTAACTCTGAAAAATTATTGAATCTTGTTCTTTTCATTCTTCTTATACTTCCTTGAAGCCTTCAGCACCTCTCTCCTTTTAGACAATTATCACAATCTCCTTATCTGGTTTCCTTGTGTCTAATCTCACCACTGTGTAAACCATTTTCACTGTGTACTGAGTTATCAGTAAACTTTCATCAAAAAATTTCCAGGAGGAAAAAAGAGGAAAGGGAAGAACGGGGGAATGAAATTGATCAAATTTCAAATTTTGCTGTGTACATATATGAATATAACATAAACTGTGTTATATTCATATATGTACATATATGTATATATATAACTAATTCAAAGAAAACTATCAATAAGTAGAAGGAAAATCAGTAAAGTAGAGGAAGGGGAATGTGGAGAAGGAGAGGGGAGGGAAAGAGGAATTACTGGGGACTGAAGCACAGCAAATTATATTCCATGCATGTATGATTATGTCAAAATGAGGCCCAATATTACGTATAAATATCACATACTAATAAAAACATTAAAGAATTCTCTTTGGTTTCATTAATGTCAACAAGATTGAGCCCAAATTCCTTCCTTGACTGAGAAAGCCTTTCACAATTTAGTCACATCGTAGTTTTTTGGTCTTATCTTCCACTAGCCTCTGCGTGCAACTTTTTTGCAGCTAAGCCCACTTCTTTACTTTTGTTCATTTGTTCTCAGTCTATCTCTAAGTCTATTTTGTTACATGTCTTATGAATTCTTCTTCCTTTTTCAAACTCCAGCTCAAATTTCTCCATGGTGCATTTTGAAACTCCTTAATGATGTCCAAACGTAAGATATTAATTTTGGAAATCAAATAAAATTTAAGTAAATCTTTTTGGAAAAAACGAGTATATAATTAGACATAGATTTAACTTTGCTAGGGATTTCTAAGAGTCGTGGTTTCTCTTTGACCTGACTCTCTGACATGTCTTAGCCAAATATAAGGAAACGTTCCATCTTGCATCCTCTCTAAAGAGAAACATCAGTCCTGAATTTTTGGGTTGGTTGGACCTTGTTCTGGTAATTTTGACTGGACTCATTGTCTGTGGTTACCCGGGGCTTGGTGAGGACAGACTGATGTAGATGATACTGCCTGAATGAATTGGTCTTGCTGGAAGTGGTTTCTCATCTGCCAGAAGGCTGGCCTGAGCTTGAGCGCATGGCAAAGGTAGAAGATCCAAGAGAGAACGAAGATGTACAATCTTTTATGGCCTAGGCAGGAAGCTGCCACTCTGCCACTCCTTTTCATTCCGTTGGATAAAAGCTGTGATGAAGCCTGCTCACTTCAAGGAAGTGTTGATCATATTCTAGTCCATGATGAGTGGAGCTGCAGAGCAAAATTACAGAGAAACAGCAGAAATTTGGGGCCTTTTTTGTAAACTTACTATAAACTGGAAAAGATATTTAAAATATCATATACTAATCTCATAACAATCTGAAATTATTGAATCTTTTAAAAGTGAATGAGTAAATAATGAATGCTGCAAAAAGGAAAATTTGTTGTCACTATGTTATACTATGCTATGTGATGTATGGCATAATTCTAGATTATCCCTTAGATTTCAGACATCATAAAATTGTGAAGCAATAATCAGACACACTTAAAAAAAGATAAGATTAGTGAAAGTTTGATTTTAATAGTAAGACTTATAAAATATTAAAAAGAAGATTAAATAAAAGCCTTTTTTTGAAAATAAGTTATACTAAAATTCATTTTCAATATGATAAAAAGAGAGTTGGAAATAAAATGTCATAGTTTGAAAAAGTCAAAGAGAGCAGTTTCAGACTCCTCTCAAGAATATTATAGATAGAGATGGTAAATAATTTTGAGAACTTTTCTCCAGCAGATATGTGGAAATGGCCTGCAAGCCGACTGGCTGCAGTTGATATTGTCATTTTGTTCATGGCATGGATCCCAAGTACTGAGCACCCGAAGCTTGCACTGAGCTGACAGAGAGGCATGCTTCACTGAAGTGGCCTTGGAATACAAATAAATTGGACACCACTTAGAGACCTGAAATGCCACTGTGAGATGAAAGACAAACCCCACTGGAAGTGACAGCAATATTTTCTTTCCTGGCTAGGGAAAATACATAGGAAGTAAGATGAGAGACCTCTTTAATGGAATAAAGAAAAATGATAGTGCTTCTATAACCCAAGTGCCATGGTTTTTAATATGATTCAGTGAATGCCTTAAAATAGAAGTACATTAAACTTCCAGGTAATCAGAACAGAAGTACTGGATTGTCACAAAGTGGAAAAAGAAGTGATATCTGAAGCCAGCAAACAAATCTACAGGAACTATAAAGCATCAAATACACACACACACACACACACACACACACACACACACACATATATAGTCTGCCAGTTTCTATGAGGGTACATATTGAGTGGAACATGTCATACTCACTGAATACTTTTTGTGTGCTTCAAAATACACCTAATGATAGATTTCTTCTTTTCTTAATAAATTTTAAATTGGTCCCAAGACACTGAGTTCACATGAAACTTAAGAATCCTGACATTTTACACACATATGCCACAGCCTGCTCAATAGTCTCATAGAAATGCACACTTCACTTTTAAGCTAATCAAGCATGACTTACTCATTTCTCAAGACATGGTAGCATATTAAATCCCTAAAGGTTTAGCCATTAAGCTTTTGAGATATGTCTCAAGTAGTTGGTGGGAATTGCACATTAGCTACAGTAGAATAAATCTCATTTGAATCTTATTAATGGGAATGTGTGATTATAATTTTAACCATCAAATTCTCATAGAGCTATTTTTATACTCCATTGTTTGTTTGACATGAGGCACATTCACATTTTTATAATTACTTTTCTCCTTAAGGGCTTATATAATACATATTCTATATACATATTGTTACATGTTTAAATAACAACACATTCCTGCTGTCTCTGTGTTCATTCATATCAAAAGTAATCTCAATAATTTGTCTACCTTCCAATATTGGTAAAAACTTCTGTAAAATTTTGTAAAATCTTATACTATGTTTATCTTATACTATGTTTAAATAACAGAATTTTTCATCAACATACCCTAGCAAAACAATAATTAGACAAGTTTTAAAACTATCAATACTATTATTTGTTTTCCTGCACCTAAATTTTAAGTACTCAAGCTTTATGTGTACATAAGGACATACTATGTTTTACTTCTTGTATGAAATGTAATTTTCATGAATTTTAAGAACAATTAAAATTTTCTGACATCTCTACCTACTAGTGGGCCAATATTTATTATACACAAATCCTTGGATTGTTACAAAGTCATAAATAGTTAATCGACTATAATTGAATAAGTGCTTCCATAGGATACTGATTTCTGGCTTCTATAGGATGCTGATTTCTGGCAGTGTCTCAAGCCCTTGTGTGGTTACAGGAGCAGATTAGAGACAGGGGGAGGGAGGTGATTCTCAGACTTCTCATGTATGGAAAACATGTCAGATTAATTTCTGGTCCCATGTAGTTTTCTCTTGTTTAACACACTCAATCACATCTTATTCTTGTGTGGAGAAATACAAATGGATATTATTGTTGCTTTTGCTCTTATAACACACATGGAGCATGAGGTAAATTTGGATTACACCGTCATACCTCCATTCTTTCCCATGCCCATTTTTTTCTCTATCATTCATTTGCTTTTCTCTATTTTAAGCCTTTTCTTACAACTCCTGCTTCTCCTCATCTTACTCATTCAACTTCCTTTTGTTGAGATTTTGGGATAAAATGAGAAGAAAGTCTCAAGAGATAAGAAGATAAATGGTCTGTTAGTTAATTTTCTCTTACTATAACAAAATACTTGAGATAATTAACTTATTAAGATAAGGGGGTTATTTTGGCTCACATCATTGAAATGCCACACGTGACTGACCTGTTCTGGTGCTTTGGGCTTGTGGAAAGGAAATACATCATGGTGGGAGAGTGTGGGAGAGTAAAATCACTCACTTTGTGACCAGGAGGTAAAAGAGAGATAAAAGGGAACCGTGCTCCCACAATCCCCTTCAAGGGCACATCCTTAATGACCTAAGGACCTCCTACTAGGCTGTATTCCAATAACATCAACCTGGGGACCATGCCTTTAACATATTTACTTTGGGGGACACATATGCCCAAACTATGTGTTGAGTCAATTTCAGAATGAGAGTAGGATTAGTCACTAACTACAACATCCTCTATAGAAGAGATAATAGTAACAAGAGCATGAGAGCTCATCTTAAATCAATGGTTTCCGCTTGGAAGACTTGAATCTTCATGACTGAGCTGCATTAGTATCAAGAAAAAAATCACAAATATTGGAAATAACAGGTAGTAAGTTCTACCACAATGGAGTCTAATGCTGACTTGCGAATATTTTTAAATTACCAAGACCTATCAACCATGGAAAATCATATGATTTCCTCCTTAGCTTTTAATAATGCCAGTTAATAATGTTTTTATGAAGGACCCACCTTTAGAGTCTCCTGGGAGTGTTTTTAAAAAGTAGTTAGAACCTACCTCATACCAATGAAATTTGAATCTTCAGGTGGCATAGCTAGCTTTAAAAGTTCGACAAATCACTTTGTAGCAGGGTTTAAGAACCATTAAATTCACAAAGGTAAGCAGTGGGAGGAGTTTCATTATAAACCTCTCCCAAATGCTTAAATGAACTAACAAATTTTTGTATTCCGCAGCATAGTCTTATTAAAAAGATGGCAATTTTTTAAATGTACTTGATTCTGCTAGTCACATCCTTTCTTTTATTGGCTGATCTGTCTAGATAAATTGGAATGTCAGGTTTCTCCACCTTATAGAAAATATTTGACTCACTGTGTTAACCCCATAGCAGAAAGAGACTCAAAAGATCCAAAGAAAACCATATTATCTGATAAAATTTTCATTTAGAGTCTCTTCCTCTCGGTAACATGGTGTATTGGATGATGTTTCTTCCCAGCTCTCTCAATCAGGGCACTTATTTCTGCTAAAAGATAAGAAGAGGATGGATAGAGATGAGAGAGGAGGAGGAGGAAGGTGTGTGACTTGAACATTGTCTACTCCTGACTTTTTATATGGAAGTGTTTCATATAAGCATGAGGACAAGGAAGTTGTTACCTGCACTAGATCCCTATACAAATGAGCTTGCTGTGTGTTAACAGGCATTGGATCTTTGTGTCACACTCAAGGCCTTACCATTTAAGTAATTTAAATTAGATGGTTACTTTTTTATAACTTTATATGATAATTATAAAATTTCTCATATTTTAAAAGAATGATCATGTTAAATAGCATATAGATGATGCCTTACTTTAGCATGTGCATATATATATATATGTAAAGTTATCTGTACACACACACACATACATATAGACATTCTGTATTAATTTTCCTTTTCTTGTATAACATTGTCACAATCTTGGTGGCTTGAAACAGCACAGATGTATTATCTTATAGGTCTGTGATTTAGAAGATCAACACCAACTCACTTGACTAAAATCTAGGTGTTGATTGTGCTGTGTTCCCCTCAGGAAGCTCTGAGAAGAAACCATTTCTTACCTTTTCTAGCTTAAAGGGCCAACTGTATTGCTTGGCTGATGTTTCCTGGCTCCATCTCTAAAGCAGGCAATGAACTGAGTCCTCCTTGCATCACACTACTCTTTCCACTGTTTCTGCTTCCATCTCCCACCTTTAAGAACTCTTGCCAGTATGGGTGGCTCCCTTGGATAATTCAGGACAACCTATCTGCTTTAAGGTCAGCTGATTAGCAGACTTAATTCCATCCACATCCTTAATTTCCCTTTGCCACACATTTTATTCATGGGTTCAGAGATTAAGATGTGGAAATCTTTGTAGGGGGCCTTATTTTACTATACACACACACACACACACAAACACACAAAAATTCTAAAGATATACATCATACCACTGATAGTAGGTGACTAAATTATGCTGATTTTGTTTTTCTTCTTTATATATCTATTACTGAATTCAAAATAATAAGTGCAATTAGAAAAGAGTTAACAAATGTTACTTTTAATGCAAACCTCAAAATTATAGTTGTTACTCATCTATTGGGTATTACTGAGACAAGCATCATCCATCAAAGTTTACAATTTGGGCATTTAGAAAGTAATTTATTTTGAAAGTTGATGGTGTGCTGAGTGAATATCACATGCTCAAAGGCTTAGGAAAGAGGCCAACCAGGAGAGAAGATTTGGCCTCCTCAGCCATTGATTTCTGCACAATCAATCGACTCGGATCATGTAGTTAATCCAATTCAGTAGTTAAGAAAATTGAAAAGACCAGCTGCGTGGATTTTAGGTCCAGTATTTTTTTTTTCAAGAGATACTGAAAGCAATGTTATTTTTTTTTTTGTTGTTAGCGTGTCTAGAGATTCAGAAAAGTGAAAAACAAAACATGCTTTCCACCTCTGCTGCAAAATACCATTTTCTAGAAACAATAGTAAAATATATATATCCTTAATTCTCAGGATCACCATAAAACCCTAAACATTCTAGCTTAAATTTCTATGAAAAATTAGTCGAAAGAAAATATATTTAAGTCAAAATAGAGCAACCTGAGTTTGTTGAAACATTTAAAAGTAACATTTCATATCTGAAATGAATTAATTCCATTTGCCTTTAAATGAGAACAAATATAAACAAGTCACACATTGAGTGCCAGTTAAGTGCTACAGTAATGAATTAGGTCTGTATGTCACTCCTAATTATGATTTGATGAACAACTATATTCAAACACAATGCAAAAATGAAAAAGAAATTGAACAATCACTTGTTCTGTCATTCTTGTAAAACACAGAAAATGGCCCAATTAGATGCTGCACTACTGAACGCATACTAACTACTGTCGGGATTATAACTAGTTTCATCTTTGTGAAATTAATCATTTTTTAAACCATAAAATGAGACCTTTATTTCTCTTTACATTCTTATTAATTGCACAGTACTTAACAGGCTCTTGTTGAATTGAAGAAGAAAATTTAGTCAAGAAAAGGTCAGTTTCTTTCCTTACCAGTTGCATGCTAATTAGTCAGGAACACAAGTAGCAGCTTGTGAGGTGATAGAATATTTGAACTGTGGTGGTAAGAGATCATAAAAACATATATGGTGCAGGGAACATGGCAAGAACATGAGGTACCATTATCACAGCTGGAAAGTTTTAGCTCCCACTTGAAGTTTTAGCTCTCTCTTAGGGATTGAAGTACTTTATGCTTCTAAATCATGTTTTTACTTTCAGAAAATATTTATTTTATTGAATTATAAAAGATTGCTCAATTTTCTAAACTGTTCATATATCAATCTATAAGATTCCCATGTATACCACATGCAGTCCCTCTTCCTGGTGGGGAAGAAAGTTCACTTTGCTTTTCTGAGACTAATCTTTTCACCTGGATTGTTTCCATTTTGAGATTCTGTAGGACGTTACTCCACGAAATACACCTTATCATCATGATGACCATGCCTTATATTATCCAAACCACTGCACCTTAGAGTTGCACTGCTCAATATAGTAGATATTATTTACGTGTGGCTAACAAAATTTAAATTTAAGTTAAATAAAATTTGTTGAGTCCCATTTGGAAGTCTCAGTGGCCACACTGGTTAGGAGCTACAATATTGGTTAGCCTGGATAGAGGACATCTTCATCATCACAGAACGTTCTGTTTGACAATGCCATGATGGAGAGTGAAAGTGGGGACAGGAAACAGTAACTGCAGCTGTCACTAGCAAGTGAGGACGAATAATAATCTTTTTAAAATCTTCACTTTCTGATGAAGACTTCTTTCAACTTCTCTTTCTGATGAAGCCTTCTTTCCTTCTTGCAAATGTAAAAATTTCAATAAACATAACACCCATCAACTGCCATGCTCCTATACTGATTATATTTGTGATACTAAATATTAAGCCAATTAAATAAACATAAACAACCAGACTTCTTTTTTAGTTGTTGATAGAGAAAGCAATTTCTTGAATCAGTTTGTTTTGACTTTACCACTGGTTGTGGTATGACACTATTATCTAGCAATAGTTGCCATTATTTGAATGTTTCTGATGCACTTTACATGGAAATAAATGCTTCATATTTATTGTTATTACGTTATTTTATTCTCATAGTGATCTTTAAGTAGATTATTTAGGGCCAGTAATTGAGTTCTGAGGAGTCAGCCAGGATGGAGGATCCTACCTGAGATTGTCTGAAACAAGCGGGAAATCAGAGAATCCACCCAATACAAAGATGAGAACTGAGGAATGGCAGGAAATATTGGGAACAGGAGGAACTCAAATGAAGCTAATTCCACAAGAGAGGAACCAGATACTCGATGAATAATAAGGATGAAATCAAGAGTCTGATAGAGGACAAGCATGAGTCAAAGCAGAGAAAGTAGGAGAAATGTCAAACAATTGCTATGAATTTCATCCTCTATCTTTATTTAATGGTTCAGTAATCACGGGATGTATAGGCTACCAGATTAGTATGAGAACATAACAAAGAGGTGGGTAACCCTGTGGGGATAACACCTGACTCATTAAAAGTACTGTCCGGGCATTTCAACTCTTTGATGGAAACTAAGTTTACTGACCCCCAATTTCAATCCATTTCTGGACATTGCCATTTGTACTTGGTAGTTCACTTCTGTTCAGGCTGGAGGAACTCTCTGGCACAACTACCATTATGTATATAAATAGGGTGCTGCAATTTCCACTGATGAATCAAAACAAGATTTTTGAAATTCATTTTTATTTTTCTCTTTCAAATTATTATCTCTGAGATGTACAGCAAATAAAAAGGCATTTACAATTTTCTTCAGAAGAAGAGTGATGTGTATGAACAAATAAAGATTAAAATGAGAATAAAAATTGATACCATATAATTGCATTTTTGGAAAGTATATTGCTTTAAAAACTCAAATACTGTATATGGAATGAAAAAGTGTTTAAACACTGAGTTCTGAGTCAGGGTTAAAATATAGGATGAAGGAAATAAGTCGAGATTGTTTCTTCCTTTGAAGAAGACAGAAATATGATTTGGGAACTTAAAAGAATAGGCTAATTATGTACAAGTGCTCTATCATAAGTCATTCAGTATTGTAAAGCATAAATATTTATTATTAAAGGCACTGTTGTAATTCCTACTATAAAATATGACAGCCCTTTGTAGGGTTATTTTAAAAAAGAGAAAAAATTCAACCTATGTGACAGGCATGGTTCAAGGTAAAGGAGAAAATAATGATTATTTTCTTCATTATACACATAGGTTATTCCTTAGATTCAACTTACCATATTCCAAAGACTTACATTAACTTGAAACAAATATAGAACTGACATCTTGGTAATTTACCATATGTTAAACTTTTTTTTTTATACGTGATAACATGATTCTCAGTTAATTTGGAAGACGGCATGTGAGAGAGTAACCCACCTAATTTTGAAAAACAAGAGAAATGAGGGCAGACTTTTTATTAAATATTTAAAATATAATAAAAATCCAATAATTTAAAAAGATTTGATATTGGACTATGTTCAGGAAGACAAATGGACAAAGTCCCGAGTCTAGAAATACTCCTGAATAAAATAAGATTTAGTATAGTATAAAAGTAGCATTGCTGTGAGAGAGTAAAAGATTTGATAATTAATGGTACTAGGATAACTAGGCAGCTACCAGAAGAATTGGGTAGAATATGTAATATTCACATTTTACCAATAAATAGATTTCAGATGTGTTAAATACATGTGAAAAATGAAATCACAAATAAAAAAAAATAGGTAACTAATTTTGGAGGTAGGACTTTATCAGCTTATTACCAAAACAATTAAAGGAAAGGATTGATTTGAGTTCATAGAATTAGTCAGTTGTATGTATTAACAACAACATGAACAAAACTATATGATAAACCACAAGGAAGAAATAATTTTTACTACAATGACAAAAAGTTATGATTTTAAATTTATAAAAATGCTACAAATGAGTGGTCTAGCTAAACATGTGTGGGTTGAACTTCATATTTTGTCTTAATACTTCATACTCTATGTAGCAGCAAGAACATCATCTCCTCTTGCTTTGAGGATGTTCCTAAGTATGATCAGCTTATTCCATCTCTCCTACCTCTTTTAGCCCAAGTCCCATTCCTTCTTACTTGGATTCTTACAAAAGTTTTTCACCCACTCTTTTCTTCCTAAAATTTCTGTCCCTTGGCACCCAGAGTGAGCTTTTAAAACTTGAACTCACCATTCTCTGGTTTAGAAATCTTTAAAAGTGTTTCCCTACATATAGAAAAGTGAAATTTATACCGTTGCCTATTGGCTACTACTCCTTTTTTTGCCAGGGCTCTTGCTTCTTTTTGGAATGCTTTCCCTTCAGGTTGACATAATTGACGTAATTGACATAATTCCCCAGGATGACAAAATTCTCATCAATCAGGGTTTAAACCACAATGTTTCTTCCTCATGATATTTTTAGTTGCTGTCTGAATTATGGCAGTTTTTGGTCAGCTATTTTGTTGCTATGTTTAAAAGACTCAAGAAGAACAGCTTTAGGGAGGAAAGAGTTTATTTTGGGGCTTATCCTTTCAGAGGTCTCATTCCATACTAGGATCCATTCCTCAGGGCTCTAGGTGAGGCAGAATGTTCCTCAAGCCATCTTTCTTGTAGTCTTTGGTCAAAGTTTTCAGCATTTCTTTAGTGATGGTAATGTCTTTAACAACTGCAACTTCTTCAGCCCCAGTTTACTTTCACCTTTCAAGTCTAAGTTTTTCAACACTTTCTGCTCTGCTTTCTGCTCCTGATTATCACTATAAATTTTACTGAAAGGCATCAGCAGTACCCATGCCACTGACGGAATACTAGAAATTTCTTCCGCCAGACTAAGAAGTCCATTACTTTTAAAATCAGTCTTCCAGAAAGTCTCAGGACACCACCAAATTGCAGTCAACTTAGGCAGAATGTTATGGGAATGGCCTCTAATCCAATTTCCAATAGAGTCCTCCTTCTCTCTGAAACCTCTTAAAGAGCATGCCCGCTGTCCAGGCCTATCTGCATTCTGGGCTTCTGAGTTCCCAGCAGAATCACTCATTTAAGGTCCACTCACAACTTTTTAAAGCTTTTCCAGCCAGCATAGCTAAACTTCCCAAAATCCCTCCTACAAATTCCAAAAAGCTCCAAAAGTTTCTGAACCACTTGATCAGGTTAGTCACTACAACTACCCCACATCTTGGTACCAACTTCTGTTTTAGTCAGCTTTCTTGCTGCTGGCACTAAAAATACCTTACAAGAACAATTTTAGGGAGGAACAGTTTATTTGGGAGCTCACAGTTTCAGAGGTGCAGGCTCAATTCCTCAGGACTCAAGGTGAGGCAAAAAATCATGGCACGAGTGTGGTAGAGAAAAGTGGCTCAGGGCATCGTATCAGGACATGGGGAGCTCTACTTGCCAGATACAAAATACATACCCCCAAAGGCACACCCCCAGGGACCACCTCCTCCAACCAGACCGCACCTGTCTTCAGTCACCACCCAGTTAATCCCTATCAGGGGATTAAATACCTGATTGGGTTAGGGCTCTCTTAACCCGATCATCCAACCACTAAGCCTTCTGACGTTGTCTCACACATGAGCTTTGGGGGACACCTCACATCCAAACCATAATAAGCAGTTTCTCTTCTTACTCCACCACATTCCGTATTTTTCTATAGCATTTTTACTTCTTTTAGTTATCTAATTGCTTTACTTGTTTCCCTCTTCCCACTAAAATGTCAACTCCTTGAGAGTTGGGTGATTTTCAGCTTCTTTTTTTCCCCTTTAAAACAATGTCTGGCATTTAGAAATTTATTCTTGGCTAGATATGCCACAATACATCTGTACAAAGGGATGTACAGACATGCAGAAAGTTAAGTATAATAATGAGGGAAGGTATATGGTTAAATTAAGAAAGCATGATGTTATTTGGAAAAAACACCCATGTATGTGCATATAAAAAGCTCTGAAATATACCCAGTGAGGAGTTATAATACTGATCATAACATGATAGATAGCAATGCTGGTGATTCTTTTCTCCTTTTCAATGTAGTTGAATTCTTACTGCTAGAAACCAAATAGTGTGTACAAAACAGTTTTGCTGAAGAACAAGTATTTTGGGGTTAAGAAGTAGAAAATAGGGTTTGATATTATCCCATTTTGAGCATTATCCCATTCACAGGTCAAAAGAACATTTTTGATCTCCTAATAATAAAATAAATAATATATGTACCTCCTCAATGACATCATATGTTGTGTTATAAACATAATCCAAAAGACAATGAAACTTTATAGATTTCTTTAAAAATTAAAAAGGCCTAATCTGTTCTGTGATTCCTAAATAAAGTGACACTGAGCTCTATATTTCATGCATTTTTTTTTCATTTAATTCTGTGAAGAAAAGATTTAATAGCAGGTCTGAGACTGATAATCCTTAGAAAGCCTTTCAAAGTTGGCTCTTGTCTGGCATCTAGGAACTTAGGTTTCCCACCATTAATTGGAACACAATAAATTTCGCCTAATCTAAATACAATGGCTTGTCCTGAACACCTGCTTCCTTTCTGAGTGTTTGGAAATTTGGTATGTGCCGGGCAGAGACCGCCCACATGACCAACTCCCAGGAAACTCTCTGGGCATTGAGCCTCTGATGAGCTCCCCTGGTTGGAAACTTTTCATATACGTTGTCATAACTTATTTTTGGAGAGTTAGAGCATTCTGCATTCCTCTTTGAGAGAAGACCCTTGGAAGTTTGTGCATGGTTTCCCTAGACTTGGCCCATGTGCCTTTTCCCCTTGCTGATATTGCTTTGTATGTTTGCTGTAATAAATCATGACCTTGTGTGTTTTGAGTCCTACTAAATCACTGGGCCTCTGGGTGGTCTTGGGGACTCCCTGACATGGAGGTTAACTTGGAGGATAGCATCTTTAGCCCATCTTTCTTATATTTATTTGAACTCTTCTATTAACCTACAGAATATCTTCTGTATAACATAACATAATGAATTTACAGCAGGTCTCTTTATGGTGCTGTTGTTCTCAACTACTTCTCACAGAGATTTTGCAAGTATAATCAGATTCTGTATAAAATGCAGGTTTCCCTGAGCCTGATTTTGGAAAACTTTGGGTTGAATGGAAAAACTAGATTCTTCTTTTTTGGGGAACAATTTAGATTTTGGTGACAGCCCCTGGAAAACTACATCTTTTTGTTTCATTAAATTGAAGTCATATGTAGTGATAATAAGAAGTAGAAGAGAAGCTAAAATTCATGTTATGTGGAACAGAAGTGGTTGAATTATAGCATATAATTCATAAATAAAAGGATTCCCTCATGTTGCTAGCTAGATCATAGTAATGAATGCCTTTGTTGTCAAAAAGCTTTCTGTCTCTTCTTTGAGATTTTCCACTACTAGAAAACAAGCTATTCTCTTTGTTTATGGAATTGAACATATAATAACATGGTATGAATCTGTGAAGACATTTGCTACTGTTCACCTTTTATTTTGGTGGAGTGTGGTCAAGCACAGAGAATTAGCTCATGGTTCTGTTCTGTTACTAACTTGCTGAGTGATTGTACGTATGATACTTAGCTTTTTAAGCCTCACTTTCCTCACTGGGAAAGTGGTAATAGCATTTTAAGCTGTTCTCTATGGCTGTTGAAAAGGAGATAATAGGCACAAATATTCAGATGACCATCATATAATGGTTTTTTTCCCATATGAGAAAAAAACCAACTGAGATAGAAACAATCAGACCTAAGGAAACAGAGATGTCAACTGCATTACTGAGAGTTAATTGGAGGAAATGACTTTAGAATTGCAGCCAAGTGTGTTTGCCAGTACTTCCCCCCTAAATCAGTCTTACCAACCTACTGACAGGCAGGATGATGTGACCACAGGCTTCCTCTGCAGGGATGCTCCATAGCACTGGACAATCCAGGATGCACCCATCTGCTTGGCAGGCTGACTCCTGGACAAGTCTGGATGGACTTCAGTCCTATTTTCCCCATACTCACCTACTGGAGAAGATATTTCTCCTCTTTGGCATGAGCAAGTAACAAAAAGAGGAATCAGAAGTGATGCTCTACTCTGATTGATATCTCTCTAGGAGAGAGGTAGTTGTTTATGAAACACATGCAGTACCATGCATGATTGGAGATTTTTGCTGAGTGTTCACTTTAATTTCTACTATGAATGTCCCATGAAAGACTAAGGACCTGGAGATCGAGGTCTTGTCTGATTTATCTCTTATCCAAAGGGTGTGATGGCATTGGCAACTAATAGATGCTTTGGAACGATTATATGAATGAATAGTATGTGGAACACTGCTATTTCATGCCTTTACTGTGGTCTTTTGAGCAAGTTTAGTAGTTAGAATATTGAAACATGTTTGGAGGAAGATAATTTTAATTCTCACTCTGTCTAATCTGTTTGTTTGCTTGTTAGTAAATTATTCAATTTTTTCACAAAGGTGTGATGTGAATACTATCCCTGTTACATGTTTTACAGGAATAAGTCAAAGCAGTGGATGTGCAAAAGTTTCCCAGAAAATATATAAAAAATCATTGTGCATATTGTGGGAAGGGGAAGGGAGGGATAATGGTGGGTAATTGGGGGGGCACTCCTGGGGGTAATTGTAATATCCAGAATCTATACACATTTTATATTATTTTGTTAAAAACTTGTGTGGTTGTTCAAAAATAAAAAAGAAATTTTAAAAAATCATTGTGCAAATGTTAGGCAATTCATATATTTACTTTTCAATTTAAGAAAAGGATAGGAAGTAAAAAATTTGTGATATACTTATATTCTTCACAATAGTTTTTTTAAGAGAGAGGGAAAGAGTGAAAAAAGACAGAATCAATTTTATTTATTTTTTTAACTTTTTTTCTTTCAGTTTTTCCAACACTTAGTTGGAGTGCATGCACAGCCCTGTCCTCGCGCATTCCAGAGAAGTGCTGTACTGCTGAGCCACTTCTCCAGTCCCTTCACATTAGTTTTTGACTGCCTATAGCATATTCTCAAAATTCTACTGTGATCCATTTGTATCTTTGCTTATTCATCATTTCAATAATCAAAAAGACTCAAATGACTCTGTCTGGTAAAAGAGAAGTTAATTTTATTTCCTTTTATTTTCTATTTTTTAAAAGGAGCATATGCTTTTTAAAAAATGGAAGTACAATAAAATTTGTTTATATAAAAGCACCACCCTCCAAAGGACCACCCACTAACTAGATATGAAAGCCCAAAACCCTTAACACTATATTTGTGTCTTCTACCATCTGGACCTAGTTTTTTTTAATATTTTATTTTATTTAACATGTCCTTTGTGCTCCAAAATATTTGGTTCTACTTTATGCTTTTCAAACACAACAATTTTTGCCTCCATGTTTTTCCTTGTTCTTTTTCTTCTTTCTTAAATGCCATTTTATTGTTGGTCTCTTGTCTTGTGCTTCAGGATTTGCACTGAATTCTAGTATCATCCATTCCCCTCTCATATCCCTATTCAAAAGTGCACTTTGCTGTGTGTGTTTCTTATATTCAGGTTTCATTCTTGCATGCATCTGTATTCATCCCAGTGCCTAGTCATGTGCTTTGCTCCTCGCACTTATTTTCCAAATGATTATTGATTTGCAAAAAGCTACAATAAAATAAATGATCCGATGATGCCTCTCCCTCAGTGGTTTTACCCGAAAGCACACAGCTATTCCCTCGGGATAGCATAATGTATAAAGATGAAAGTAGCGAACATTAGCCTGATAGTTTTTAAACCTTTAAAAGCCAAGAAAATCTAATAATGAACTCATCAAAAATTTGTTTTTCTGTTTCATTATTTCTCTGTTCTTTGTACAACTGATTAACTTGTAATCACCATGCTAATGAGGTCCCTTGTGGGCTACTTCACATCTTTAATCTATGCCCATAAGGTGAACTGCAAATGTACTCCTTAATCACAATTAGAATCTAATGAAATACTTTAAATGCAGAAACCTGTTATTGTCCCCATTTCTGAAAAACAGAGAAGAGTTTAAAAACATCAAAGAGGGAAATGGCATTATTATATTTATAAGTTAAAAAAAATTCTTACTATGTTTGTGTAAGGCACAAATAGACCTGCCTGAATGACATTATTGTCTCATCTCAGAAATATGATTTGTGATATAGTTAATATAAAAAGCTATCATACATCTTAATACGGAACAATCATCACAGTACAATAATGCATTAGAAATATCCTAATAAAGTCCCATTAACCACATAATATGCAAAATCAAAGAAAATAAAATATGATGCCTTATATATGTGTAAATATTTACCTAAGCATGAAGAACTGTGTTCACAAATATTTTGTAATTAGATAAGCTGTCATTAAAATATTTGTTTGTGTTTTCTACATAATATGCAAAAGTAGGCATCACATTCAATGTTTGTGGTTTTAAAAAAGCTAGTGTCCAGATGATCTGAATAAAAATTGTATTTTCTTCAATATATTTTGCAAATAAAATATAAATGATAATAAAAATTCATTAATGATAGTTGGAAGCTAGGGTATTTTCCTACAAAAATTTGAAATGTACATGTACATCAATTTCACCAATATAATCATAAATAGGAAATGTGAAATCAGTGTTAGCTATTAAAAACTGTCTAGGATATAAATTCTTGGCTTTCAAAAAATATAATTCCTATATCCCTATCTTGATATTAGGAATATTCTAATAATATTAGGAATAAACTAATAATATCTAAACAAAATAAATTTTTACAAAGTTATAAAACTTCTAAGTCAATGAAATTATAAAGCATCTAAGCAAAATTTCTTTAAAGCGTCATGTAGTCCCTTTCCTTAGGCAGAACTTGTAAATATTCAGTGTACTCTAACTATTTATTTATTCTTTTTTTTAAAGAAAGAAGGACAGTTAGAGAGAGAGAGACAGAGACAATCAATTTTTATTTCGTTTTTCACATGGCTTTCGTTGCTTTGACACTTAGTTGTATACGCAGGTGCTGGGGTTTGAACTCATGTACTTGCGTATGCTGGACAAGCATCGTAACTGCCAAGCCACTGCTCCAGCCCCTATTTATTTATTCTTATATAAACCATAACTCACTCCATACTCAAAATTTCTGTTTAAACTTTTCTTCTCATTATTAAATTAGATTGCGTAGACAAACATTGTTACTGACACCCCCCATCTGAGCTGAATTAATTTTACGTTATTTATACATAAAACTAACACTATCTAAGCAAAATAAATTTTTACAAAGTAATAAAACTTCAACGTCAATGAAATCCAAATGGAGAACCTTAATTTGTAGGGTTGATAGTATTTCTTTATAGGAACTCAGTGCTTAGAGCAATATGAATTAGTGTGAGCATGATTAAATCCATATCTTGACTCCTGAGGTTCTAGTGATGACAGGATTTGGTGTCTACTCTTCTCACTTTGAACCACTATTACAGCTTTTCTTTCAAGAATGTGCCTGAACACCACTTGGCCTTAAATAGAAGTGCAATTGACTATTTTTTCTTTTAAAGAGAGACGGACAGTAAGAGAAAGAGAGAAGACAGAATCAATTTTTATTTAGTGTGTTATGTGTTTTTTGTTGCTCCGACACTTTGTTGTGTACTTGGTGCTGGGTTTTGAACCCACAGCCACATGCATGACCTGTAAGCACTATTACTGTTAGGCCACTGCTCTAGCCCCTGTAATTGATTTTTTTTTTAAGAGAGAGAGAGGGACAGTGAGAGATGGAGAATATTTTTTTAGTTTTTAATGTGGTTTTCATTGCTCCAACACTTCATTGTGTACTTGGGGATGGAGTTCAAACTGTGCTCTGGCACATGCCAGGCAAGTACCCTAACTGCTGAGCCACCACTCTAAACACACATATATAATAATATAATAAGTCTGCCCTATTTATTCTTTCATTATCCTTGACCAACCTAATATCATGGAAAGCTTATTCAAAAATATGAAAACCAACCTAGACACTGAAATCCCACAGTTGATAGGATGATCCAAAACATGTTTATATTTTCACGACTTTTGAAGGTTAATGTAAAATTACAATATATTTAATTTAAAGGTTCTAATGCAAAAAGCTCAAACTTGGAGAACCTGTTCAAACCAGTCCCTGGTCACAAATACTTGCTTTCAGCTTCCATTAATTTACCCTTTCCGGGTCTTTCTTCTAAATGGAATCACACTTGTATGTGACCTTTCTTGTTGGCTTCTTTCTCATTGGGCAATATTTTTGAGTTTCATCTTTGTTGTAGTATCTATCAGTGCTTAATCTTTTTATATGGTTGAGTGATATTCTAATTTCTCTATATCTCCAATTGCTATTTTTAATATTTTTCTTTTGTCCACCCTTGTGGCTATGAAATGGTAACACATTATTATTTAGCTTAATTACCTAAATGATGAATGATGTTCAGCATCTTTTCATGTGTTTTGAGGCATTTGTGTATCTTCTTTGGAGTAACATCTACTCAAGTCCTTTGCTCACTTTTTAACTTGTTTTTTATTCTTTCATTGCTATCATAAATGCTCATCTTATGTTTTGAATGCTTAGGAAAATTGCTAATATTTTTTTCATTCTTTAGTTTGTGTTTTCATATTATGGATAGCATCTTCTGTGGAACAGAGTTTTTTTTTATTCCGAATTTCTTTATTGAGAAATTTATTTTTTGAACAACCATACAAGTTTTTAACAAAATAATATAAAATGTATATAGATTCTGAAGATTAGATTTACCCCTAAGAATGCCCCCCCCCATTACGCACCCTTATCCCTCCCTTCTCCTTCCCACAATATCTCTAAAAATGTATTAGGTTGTACAACATTATACCTTATTTGGATTTAACACATGATAATAAACCACCTTTCTCAAAGGCCAGGGTCTAGTTCCAGCCTCCACAGATGAGTGAAGACATTCGACCCTTGGATCTCTGGGTTATGCTGATTTCACTCAGCATAATTTCTTCCATAGCTATTCATTTACCTTCAAAGGCTGCAATATCATTGTTTCTAATTGCTGTGTAAAATTCCATGGTATATATGTACCACAGTTTTCGGATCCATTTATCCAGTGTGGGACATCTGGGTTGTTTCCATAATTTAGCTATTGTAAATTCAGCTGCTATGAACATAGATATTCCTGTGTCAGTATAATGTGCTGATTCTAAATCCCCTGGAAAAATACCCAAGAGAGGAATAGCAGGATCATATGTTGGGCTCATCCCTGGTTTTTTAAAGTATTCTCCAAACTGCTTTCCAGAGGGGCTGTACCAGTCTGCAGCTACACCAACAGTGTGTTAGTGTGCCTATCTCTCCACAGCCCCTCCAGCATCTATTATTGTTTATTTTCTTCATTTTTGATATTGTGACTGGCATGAGTTGATATCTTAATGTTTTTTATTTGCCTTTCTCTGATTACTAGTGATTTAGAGCACTTTCTCATGTATTCATTGGCTTGATCAATGTCCTCTGTTGAGAAGTTTCTATTTAGATCTTTGGCCCATTTATTAATTGGGATGTTAGTGTTTTTGTAGTTGAGATTTTTGTGGATTTTGTAGATTTTGGATATGAGACCCCTGTCAAAGGAATCATAGGCCACGATTCCCTCCATTTCTGTAGGAAACCTCTTGACTCTTTTGATTGTTTCCTTGGCAGTACAAAAGCTTTTTAGCTTAATGGCATCTCATTCACTGATTTTTGACTTTACTTCCTTCATTTAGGAGACATGTTGAGAAAGTCTTTGCCTACTCCCAAATGCTGAAGTGTTGGACCTAATTTGTCTTCCATAAGTTGCAAGGTAGCTGGTTTAATTCCTAGCTCCTTGATCCATTTTGATTTGATTCTCATGCAAAGGAGAAAGATATGGGTCTAATTTCAACTTTCTGCAAGTGGCTGTCCAGTTTGTCCAGCAGCATTGCTGAAGAGGCTGTCTCTCCTCCAAGCAATATTTTGTCCCCCTTTGTCAAAAATCAGATGTTTGAAGATTTGAGGGTTTGTTTCAGGGTCTTCTATTCTATTCCATTGGTCTTCTTTCCTATCTTGATACTAGTACCATGCTGTCTTTGTTACTACAGCTCTATAGTATAGTTTTAAATTTGGTATGGCAAAACCGCCTGTTTCGTCTTTCTTGCTTAGTAGTGTTTTGGGAATTCTGTGTTTCTTATTGTTCCAAAGGAATTTGAGAATTGCTTTTTCTATGTCTGTAAGAATGATATAGGTATCTTTATAGGGATAGCATTAAATCTATATAAATCTTTCGGTTGAATGGCCATTTTTATTATATTAATTCTGCCTAACCAAGAGCATGGGACATCTTTCGATCTTCTCAGGTTATCTTGGATTTCATTCGTTAATGCCTGATAATTCATTGTAGAGATCTTTGATTTCCCTTGTAAGGTTAATTCCCAAGTATTTTATTTTTTTCGAAGATATTTTGAATGGAATTGATTTCCTGATTTCTTCATCAGACCTATTATTATTAGTGTATAGGAAAGCTATTGATTTGTGGGTGTTGATCTTGTAGCCTGCCACTTTGCTAAATCTGTTTATAAGTTCAAGCAGTTTACTGAGGGAGTTTTTTGGATCTTCCAGATACAGGATTATGTCATCAGCAAAAAGGGAGAATTTGAATTCCTCTCTTCCTACTTTTATCCCTTTGATTTCCTTTATCTTGCCTAATTGCTCCAGCTAGGGTCTCAAGAACAATATTGAATAAAAGTGGTGAGAGTGGACAGCCTTGTCTTGTTCCCAATTTTAGTGGAAATGCTTTCAGCTTTTCTCCGTTTAGTATTATACTAACTGAGGGTTTAGCATATATAGCCTTTACATAGTTCAGAAATGATCCTTTGAACTCTATCTTCTCTAGAGTTTTGAACATAAAAGGGTGCTGGATTTTATCAAAGGCCTTTTCTGCATCCATTGAGATGATCAGATGGTTTTAGTCCTCGATTCTGTTTAAGTGGTGAGTTATGTTAATTATTTTGCTTATGTTGAACTAGCCCTGCATTCCTGGGATGAAGCCCACTTGATCATGATGGATTATCTTCTTTATAAGTTTTTGAATATGGTTTGCTAGTACTTTATTAAGGATTTTTGCATCCTAGTTCATCAGGGATATTGGTCTGTAGTTTTCTTTTTTTGATGTATCCTTTTCGGGTTTTGGTATCAGAGTTATGGTTGCTTCATAAAAAGTGGATGGGAGCATTCCCTCCTTTTCAATTTCTTGAAATAACTTAATAAGGAGAGGTGTTAGTTCCTCCTCAACAGTGTGGTAAAAATCAGTGGGGAAGCCATTAGGACCTAAGTTTTTCTTTTTTGGTAGACTTTTAATTGCAATATGGATTTCAGTGCCTGTGATTGGGCTATTTAGGAACTCAATATCATCCTGATTCAATTTAGGGATGTTGTATGTGTCAAGAAATGTATCCATTTCTTCCAAATTATCAATTTTGGAGGAGTATAGGTTTTCAAAATATGATCTTATAATTTGTTGGATTTCCATGGGGTCAGTGGTAATCACTCCCTTTTCATTGGAGATTTTATTGATTTGCTTCATTTCTCCCTTCTTTGGTAAGATTCGCTAGGGGCCTATCTTGTTT
>PVKS010013817.1:0-49842 GCA_004027875.1 Aplodontia rufa | reverse complement strand
TTCTCAAATTCATTTGGAACAACAAGAAACCAAGAATTGCCAAAGCACTACTAAGCAAGAAAGATGAAACAGGCGGTTTTGCCATTCCAGATCTAAAACTATACTATAGGGCCATAGTAACAAAGACAGCATGGTACTGGTATCAAGACAGGGAAGAAGACCAATGGAATAGAATAGAAGACCCCGAAACAAATCCTCAGATCTTTAAACATTTGATTTTTGACAAAGGGGAACAAAATATTACATGGAGAAGTGACAGCCTCTTCAACAAATGGTGCTGGACAAACTGGTCTTCCACCTGCAGAAAGTTGAAATTAGACCCATATCTTTCTCCTTGTACAAGAATCAAATCAAAATGGATCAAGGAGCTTGATATCAAACCCGCTACGTTGCAACTGATAGAAGAAAAAATTGGTCCAACACTTCAACATTTAGGAGTAGGCAAAGACTTTCTCAACAGGTCTCCGAAAGTGAAGGAAGTAAAGTAAAAAATCAGTGAATGGGATGTCATAAAGCTAAAAACCTTTTGTACTGCCAAGGAAACAATCAAAAGAGTCAAGAGGTTTCCTACAGAAATGGAGAGTATCATGGACTATGATTCCTCAGACAAGGGTCTCATATCCAGAATCTATAAAATCCTCAAAAACGTCAGCTACAAAAACACCAACAGCCCAATTGATAAATGGGCCAAAGAGCTAAATAAATTTCTTAATTAAAAAAGATACCAGTTTGTTTTAAAAAGTATCCTTCCCCACACCAAGAACACTTAATCACACATTGTGTTCAAAGTGGCACAGGGTTGGTAATGGTGCATGGTAGGTTTTAATTGTGACTGTTTCTGTCTAAATGTTTTTGCAGAAATACAAAACAATCAGAATGAAGAGGAAGAGGGAGCATCAGTGGACCCCAGGTGAATCTGAATGCAAGGGTAACATCTTGAGGTCTCAGGTCCAGGTGAAAGTGCTGAATGCATATCTCTCATCCATTCTGCTAACCAGGAAGTGGAATTTTTTCTTGGTGGTTCTTGGATTGGTCCACGTTCCGTTACACTATTAAGTTTATTAAACTTAAGGCAGTCTGATTCAAGATGAACTAAAGTTATGATTTCCTACACTCAGGGCCAATGACTGCATTCTCCTGTGCAAGGCAATTGGGAGAAGATGCATATTCTTTTCTTTCATGTTTGGCCTGAGTTTGACCTGATATTGTTGGCTAAAATAACACAGCAAAAATTGTGACCAGATCCAACAAAATTCAAATTAAAATACCATATTGAAATAAGGCCAGGAATACCCATGAGCTTTTGTAGTAAGTAATTCCTCAGGTAATTTCATTTACCAGAACCCTGCACGAAAGTGGAAAAGAGTGCACTTAGCGCTGTCATTGTGCAAGTCACACTTGAACCATTCAAGGAAAGCTGAGTCTCCATGCTCATCAGCAGTAAGTGCCCAATGCACTGAGCACCTGATATCCTCTCACCAAATCCACTCCCCTGCTCAAACTTCCATGATGTCACACTGTGCACGAGTCAAAGGGGATTGTTCTGTTTTTACTCTTTTACTTCCTTAGACTTTAATTGAAGGTTTTCAATCAAAAACAGGTTAAGAAGTTGTGAAGCACAATGTTTCATTGTTTAGCATTTTGTTCTCCTTACATAAGTGGGCTCAGTATGGTGCTGCAGGATGATAAGAAAATGGAAGAAGTGATGATGAGCACATTGAATGAAATGTGTTTTATTCCCTCCAGAAGCCATGATTTCTCTGAGTCCTATCAGCCTCTGAAGAGTCCAGCCTCCCCTTCTGAGGAGCATGTGGTTTACTCTACACTGGATGTGGCCAGCGAGTACACCCCTTACAAAGAGAATAATGCTCCTGGTGTCTTCCCAGGTATTTTAAGTAAGTTCACTGTCAAATGCAGGTGTGGAACAAGTGTAGGCTGGGGTCAGGAGAATGAAGGTACTCCGAGAGACCATGACACTTGTGCCACAAGCGGATATCTTGTGTTATATCCAACCGATTGTTTCTTAGTGGGATGTTGTATAGATCCTCAGGGGTACAAAGAATACCATACAGAAGGGGTGTTTTAAATACTGTATGTCATATTTATAAAAAACAAACAAAATGATCCTTTGAATAGCTTTTCTATTTTCCATTTCAAATTTAGTGCATGGCAAGATCAAGGCAGGCTGAGTGGGAACAAAGAAGAAAAATACATAGCAAGGAAGTCATAGCAGTCCTACTATATGCTGCCACACTGATGGAAGGTGGCCTTGAGATAAGGAGGCTGCATCCATAGAATATTAAAGTAGAGAAGTGGGATGACACTGGACCATGTTGGACTAAAATCTTTCCGGACTAGGAGTGAGAGTTTCCTAGCTTCCAGTTTTGCTGCTTCCCTTACTAACTGTGGACCAGGGATCATTTTATCTCTCCTGAATTCTGTCTCCTGATCTATTACAAAAGGATCATGTGGTGGTTGGAGTCTTGATGTCTGGAATGAAGGATGCACTTTAAAACGATAGAGAATCTCAGACTTTGGAATTTGTTAAGACCTTGATCTAGTAGTACCTGATATTGGGAATGTTGCTTTATATTTCCTACACCTTCCATAGAGAATGTCTACTAATAACACAGGTTGAGCTGAGTTGTTATGTTTGTTATTAAGGTGAAACAAGAGTAATAAATTCTTAAGATAAAAAACTGTAGTCTCTATAAAGGTTCATTCCATGTTGTATATTCTGTGAGTTTTGGAAATTGTACAATCACATATATTTGGTGTGTAATTCCACAGAATAGTTTCATTGTATTCCCTCCCTCCCTCACTGAAAACACAACCCAAGGGCATCTAGATCAGAGTTTGTTCATTGTCATTGTTAGAAGATTTACAAAAATGTGTGTGTTACAGCAAATGCCTGTGAATCATTTTTATTTGATTTTTATAAAAAATGAAAAGTTTTTGTACAGATTCATTTTGGAGGTTCACAATCATGTTCCAGCACCACTTGTTAAAAATATTCTCTTCTCCTTTGGTTGGCCTTAAATATGTGCTCTGAAGACTCAAAAATGTCTACTTGGTCTTTTCCAAGAAAATTATTTTTACTAACACTAGTGATATGTGAAGTGTTGGATGTGAGGAATGAAGGAAAATCCAAATTACACTGAGGTTCTCTGTTTATCCACCTAGGGAACAAGCTGTGTTTTTCTGGTGTGCTTTAGACATGGGTGTCAATGAAACATACTCCCTCTACTGAATATACTTTGTGTACACTGTCTTTTTCTACTGATTGTTCAGCTTAAAGTCTGTGTCTATAGTTCTTAAGATTAAGTTCTCTGTTATCCGAGTCCTGTTGAAACTGGGTGAGGTGTGGAAGGAGAAGCATTCCACAGTCCTGCATTCAATCTCAGATTTGAGTCAGCAAGTGCCACAGTCTATGACCTTGCCAAGTACATCCCAGTGTTCCTACTACCTCTCCACTCTGGTTATTCCTATATTAACCACTATGAATTGCAGTGAGCCCCCAGATATATGGTTGGTATGAGCGCAGTTCTTTTCAATGGAGCCCTCATGATCCAAAGAGACATCATGCTCATCCAAAGGTCCTCCATCGATGATTGTATCTCTATGCTCAGGGACTGCAGTTTGCTTGTATGGGTGATATGCAAGCTACTCAATGCCTGATGGGACAATTCTGAATTTTATTTCAGAGAATCATGAAGTTGAGGAAAATGGAGAAGAGCAGAAACCACTGGCCCCCAGGTAACAATGAAATTTGAGGACCTGGAAGAGGGTCGATAAAATAAAAGGAGGGTGCTCCAATGAGCAATGCACAGGGCCAAATGTGGCCACACATTTAATATGCAAAGACAAATAAAAGCTGCTGGTAGAAGTACATCCTTCAACCATCTTGTAACAAGGTATCCATTTTCCTCATGGTGCTGGTCTGTATCCAAGTACAAGTATTTGGTCTCAGTAAACTTTTTAAAGTCTTAGACCATATGTCCTGTCTCATATGTATCATTTGAAGATCAGATATTCATCTAGTTACTGTATGGTTGACTTCAGTTGTCAGGCATTTAATAGCCATGAAGCTGAATCATATCACAATATATATACAACTTGTCCTGGAATGAACAAGATCTCAGACCCTACAATGTCTCTGGAGCATTTGCTGTTTGATGTACGTAAATGTCAACAATTTTATAGGAAAGTTTGAGCTTCTGTTCTGTTCTCTGTTTGTGCTGTGGGTCATGATTATATCACACATAGAGAGTGGAGACTTAATCATACTCAGCTCATTTCCAGGCAGTGTACTGAATCTCTCTTCCTGTCTTCTGACATGAAGACATCCACACTTTGCCCTTATTCTAGGGGGATCATATCCTTTCTTTTAGAAGGATATACCCTTGACTTTCATGATCATTCTCTTAGGCCTCTATCAGAACCAACTGGAACTCTTTTATTTAATCCTTCTACATTTAATTATACTGTATCCCACCAGCCTGAGCAAAGATGAACACGAGGAGGAGGAAGGGAATGAAGGCCTGCAGGACTCAGTGGATGAAGGGCACAAGACTTCTTCCAGGGATGGTGACCTTTCTGATATTCATCAGACTCCCTGCTCCAGTGCTGACCTTATGGATGAGCAGGAAGTCTCCTGTCCTCTGAATTCAGTTCGTGAGTATTCCATTAAAAGATAACTGTACTCCTAACTTTCATATTTATGGGAGGGAGGTCAGTGGAAAATTTAGGATAGTGAACACAGGAGAACCAGAATGTGGGAGGTGGCAGAGTTTATAACAGACTCACAAGTACCACTAATGCATGTGTGTAGCAGGGGTTTTCATGAGCTCATTCTCCCAATCTGGAAAAACTGACTCCTTCTATAGTGTTCTTGCTACTGCTTAGTACTGAAGAGTAAGTGTACTTTGAAGATCAGTGACTGTCCACATAGGCTAGTGCTTTTGACAGTGTCAGTGGAGATACTATTGACATGGTCCTTCATGAATGTTTAAATTATTCCTGAAAGCATAGCTTGGACTCAGGCATTCTTTGTCCCCTTTATTAGAAATTATTCAGCTCTCTCTGTAGAATAAAGGATTTTCCTCTTGGAGAGTTTGTAGATTCCACCCATCAATTTAGTCTATGTATACAATCCCAACCCTTTTGAACAAATCCCAGCATAACGTACATCCAGTGTAATTTCTTTGTCTTTGCCTTACATACCTGGAATTATTGGATTTTAGCAATACTATGTTACTTGAATACTCTTATAAATATTGACCACATTTGCTTCTTGGCAAGTTTATAATTACCCGTTATGCAAGAAACATAAAGAATAATATAAGAATATATCTGGGTATCTATAGACTACCTATCATATCTTGGACCTCCTTGTTCAAGAATTGTTTCTTCGTTTGCTGACCTCTTGGTGGAAGAGTACATCATGTTAAGATCATAGCTCATAATGGATCCTGATGTCTCTGGTTTTATATTCAGAGATGAGTTTGAATACCTCTGATGGAATGGAAATGCCTGCCAATATTGTTGTTGATGATGTGGACATATCGGCTGCCAACACCCGTGGACTTCAGGAGCATGTTCTGAATGTTGCCCCAATGATTGTGACACAGAAAGTTGTCAACAGAAAGCTACTTCTGGACAATTGCAGAGTAGCCTGCAGATTACCTGGCTTCCAAGTTTCAGGTATAGTGGTGACCACATGCTTTTAACTCTATAACATTGTAGCTCTTTCTCCATGTGTGATTTCCTTTCTCTATGTTTCTCTCCAATAGCTGAGGGAGCCTCTGTCTGCGCTTACCACTAACTTCCTTGGGCTTGAGCTCTACCAGGCTCTTGCATCTCCATCTTCGATTTGTACTCTTAAGTTCTTCTCTGTTCCCAAAGTGATGTCCTGATAGTCCCTGTATTGGCACAGGGAAGCTCAGCCAGATTAGGGTCCTGACCATTGCTGAGCATCTTTCAGACACATGCTACATTCACTGAAATCACACACTTTCTAGCCTTTTTGCATGTTTGTTTTAGTCTCCTCAGTGCCACTGCTTGTAATTTCTTGGAACATGGCCTTTATAAGTCATTGGCACATGGATCTTTGGGCCTTCCTTGGGGAATAAATCAAGTCAATTCATGACTCTTATCTTGGTCATAGAAATGAAAATGGTAAAATTTTTCAAATTAGTCCCAGTTAAAAAACCATGTTGTAGCTCCATAAAATGGAGAGTAGATAAAATGTGCATTCCTTTAGTGTTGTGGCTCAGGAGCTAGTGCACAACTTCTTGGCAAGGTTATTGAAAGAAATATTTCATTAAAATTCAATAGTGTATGTTCAAAGTGGCATAGGGACTCAGGTATTTGGGTGCAATAAGGAAGGAGATAGAATATATCAGAGCATAACTGATTTCCATGCTGGCACCATCAGCAGCTGGAATTGTGGTACCAATTCAGCATTGAGAGAAAGAAACACAGAGAAACACAGACTTGAATCATAAAAACCTGTGATCAGAAAAGGTGGCAGAACTTGGCTGATCCAGAGGTTTCACTGGTACTTGAAAAGCTTGCTTGTATTTCAACTGGCCACAGAGAACTAATTCAAGAGCAATCTTTGGGGAATCTCGCTACAGATGCAGGTCCTAAAATGGGAGGTCAGAGTGAACACTGCTACAATATCTCAGTGGGCACCTATTGTGTGGCCTAGAGTCCGTCTGGCAGAACATGACTGAAACAGGTGCTGAGTGGAGTTTACTCAGGGAAATTTGTGTCAGAAGGGTGAAGGGCATCCAAACTTGCTTGATCTTTGACTCTGACAGTTCATGTGATCAGGTGAATTTGACCTGGGTTCTCAGCATCCAAACTTGCTTGATCTTTGACTCTGACAGTTCATGTGATCAGGTGAA
The DNA here is from genome assembly GCA_004027875.1 of Aplodontia rufa. Taxonomy (NCBI): domain Eukaryota; kingdom Metazoa; phylum Chordata; class Mammalia; order Rodentia; family Aplodontiidae; genus Aplodontia; species Aplodontia rufa. The sequence continues at coordinate 42,931 of PVKS010013817.1, read as the reverse complement.
TTTGACCTGGGTTCTCAGCAGTTGGGTCTGAATTCATTCACTGACTAAATCCAGGAAGACTGTACTTGTGTGCAGTAGTGTGTAGAGATTGGCTCCCCTGCCCAATGATTGGAATTTTGGGGAAGGCGGTGAGATCCAGATTGGAATCTGAGATCAATTACAATCAAGTCTTAGGGGCAGGTTGATCTAATCTCTCCAAAAATGTCAACATTCGTCAAGCTCATCAGGCCTGAGTAGGTCTAAGCCCCTCCTGGTGGAAGCCCCTCTCTGAACTCTGCACAAACTTTATCCTGAAGTGTACTAAATTGATCTGAATGGAAAAAAAATCTCAATTCTCAGTACTGTTTAACCCATCCAACCTCACATGGGTTGAGAAAGGAAGCTCAGTCTTATATCAAACACCTTCCATATTAGGCTGCCCCTACTGGCTGCTCAAAGAGCAATAACAACTACCACCACCATCACAACAACAACAAAACAACAAGAAGAGGTTAACAAGAGATTAACAACACAAACCCTTGTTCTCTCTATGAGTACGCAGTGACCATCCAGTATGATCAACTATTTTGATTCCCTCAGAGGATATATTTTCTTCATTCTTCATTAAGGATATTTTTAAACTGTGTGTGTGTGTGTGTGTGTGTGTGTGTGTGTGTGTGTATGAACTGTTGCTTGACTGGTTCAGGGATATATGGTACATACAATGGATTGTTTTTATTCTCTCACTTCTATCTTATTTTTTTAAGAGAGCAACAAAGTGAGAATCTTATTTTTTCATCTGTTTTTATTTTTCCTGTAGTTTGTTGTGAATGTGTGGTCAGGATTGATGTCAGGTCCTTGTGCCTTACAGGCAAGTGCTCTACCACTGAGTCACCTCTCCAACCTGCATTTTTTGCATTTTTAAAATGTAGTTATTTTCCCTTGCTTTGTCTTCTAAGGGTTCAGTGTTTCTTTTTGTTTGTATATTTTGGTTTGGTTTTATATCACTTTCCTTTGTTTATTTCTTTTCTCTTTTCTCCTACTAGTGACCAAAGTCCATTGTTCTCTCTTCATCTTACTTGTTACTTTTTCCTGCTATTTCCCCCCTCCTTCCAAATAAATATCACCTGCTGTTTATCTTCTGTGTTCTGTGTTCACTTTTTGAAATTGTATATTTTCTAAATTCCTTAAAACTTTGTTCTCCTAATTAATTGTATTTTTACCATCTTTCACAATGGATACCACCACCATTAAAGCTGATGCAATCATTTCTGTTGTGGATGATACAGGGGAGACCTGATGTTTGCTTTAAAGCCAGACATAGTTCATGGTTTTGTTTTATGTAGGCAATTGCTAATTTTACCAGTCTGGATTTGAGTGGTAACTAAGATTGAAGAGGTCATAGTAGGAACTGGGTATTTGCTTTAATACTGTGTATTTGCAATGTTTGTTACTATTATTTATCACCACCTCTTCTATGAGGTGCTGGGAATCTACAGGGACACTAAAAGTTCACAGGTTAGAGATTATGCTATTGAACTAAAACTCAATCAAAAGACAGTAGACCTAGCCACACAGAAATTAGTGACACTCAGTCTTCAGTTCCACTTTAATAATAGAAGAGTCAAAAATCAAAACTAATGATTAGACTGTGTAGTTCAACCCCTTCACGTTGGGTTGACTATTAATATAAAATGGTATTCAGAAATATTAAGAAAGGAATTAAGAGATCTAATACAAGGGATGAAAAAAGCACTTTAATAAAGAAATAGAAATGATTAAAAGAAACCATGGCAAAACTCCTAGAAATGAAAGACACTGTTAATCAAATTAAAAATTCTCTTGAAAGAAGCACTAGCAGATTAGACTGCACAGAACGTGTAATAGCCTCAGGCTTCAAAGACTGAACCTCAGGTTCTGCATACAGGCTACATCATCTTGAGTACATAGAATATAATGAAGGGAAAAATATAGAACATGAACAGAATATGAAGACTATGGGACAACATTAGAATCAGTGGGTTATAAGAAACCTGAGAATCATTGGGTTATAAGAAAAATGTGGTGATACAAATTAAAGGCATGCAGAATATTTTTGATAACATAAAGAAAAATTTCCCATATAGGAAGCGAGATAAATATCTATATACAAAAGGATTCCAGGACCTAAAATAGACCTATTCAAATGAGAAACTCTCCAAGGCATAATCAAAATTCCTAACATAGACGATAGTGAAAGAATATTTAAAGCTGCAAGAGAGAAATGACATGTCTCATTTACAGACAAATCGATAAGGATCACTATTTATTTCTTAGCTGAGACTCTAAAATCAAGGAGTGCTTAGAATGAAAAATTCCAATCCCTAAGAGAAAACAACTGCCAGCCGTGGTTAATATTTTAGTCAACATTTCCACTGCTGTGACTAAAAGACCTGACAAGGACAATTTTAGGGCTCATGGTTTTGAAGGTCTTAGTCTATAAAAGACTGTCTCCATTCCTTGGAGCTCAAGGTGAGGCTGAACATCATGGCAGAAGGCATACATCCAGGGAGCAGAAAGAGAGACTCCATGCCAGACACAAAATATATACCCCAGAGGCACACCCTCAATGACTCACCTCCAGTCACACCCTACCTGCCTTCAGTTGCCAGTTAATCCCTCAAGGGATTAACTCACTGAGTGGGTTTAGGTTCTTTTTTTATTTTTTAAATTTTTTTATTGAGAAATTTATTATTGAACAACCATACAAGTTTTTTTTAACAAAATAATATGAAATGTGTATAGATCCTGGATATTAGATTTACCCCCAGGAGTGCCACCCCCCAGTTACCCACCCTTATCCCTCCCTTCCCACAATATCTCTGAAAAAGTATTAGGTTGTATAACATTATACGTTATCTGGATTTAACACATGATAATAGACCACCTTTCTCAATGGCCAGGGTCTAGATCCAGCCTCCACAGATGAGTGGAGACATTCAACCCTTGGTTCTCTGGGTTAAGCTGATTTTACTCAGCATAATTTCTTCCATAGCCATCCATTTACCTTCAAAGGCTGCAAAATCATTGTTTCTAATTGCTGTGTAAAATTCCATGGTACGAATGTACCACAGTTTTTGGATACATTCATCTAGTGAGGGACATCTGGGTTGTTTCCATAATCGAGCAATAGTAAATTGAGCTGCTATGAACATAGATAGTGCTGTGTCAATATAATGTGCTGATTCTAAATCCCCTGGAAAAATACCCAGGAGTGGAATAGCAGGATCGTATGGTGGGCTCATCCCTAGTTTTTTGAGGATTCTCCACATTCTCCACACTGCTTTCCAAAGGGGCTGTACCAGTCTGCAGCTCCACCAACAATGTGTTAGTGTGCCTATCTCTCCACAGCCCCACCAGCATCTATTATTGTTAATTTTCTTCATTTTTGCTATTTTGACTGATGTGAGTTGATATCTTAACGTAGTTTTCATTTGCATTTCTCTGATTACTGGTGATTTGGAGCACCTTCTCATATATTCATTGGCTTGATCAATGTCCTCTGTTGAGAAGTTTCTATTTAGCTCTTTGGCCCATTTATTAATTGGGTTGTTTGTGTTTTTGTAGTTGAGATCTTTGAGGATTTTGTAGATTCTGGATATGAGTCCCCTGTCCGAGGAATCATAGCCCATGATTCTTTCCATTTCTGTAGGAAACCTCTTGACTCTTTTGATTGTTTCCTTGGCAGTACAAAAGCTTTTTAGCTTTATGGCATCCCATTCACTGATTTTCTACTTTACTTCCTTCACTTTAGGAGACATGTTGAGAAAGTCTTTGCCTACTCCCATATGCTGAAGTGTTGGTCCTAATTTGTCTTCCATCAGTTGCAAGGTAGCTGGTTAATTCCTAGCTCCTTGATCCATTTTGATTTGATTCTTGTGCAAGGAGAAAGATCTAATTTCAACTTTCTGCAAGTGGCTGTCCAGTTTGTCCAACACAATTTGTTGAAGAGGCTGTCTCCCCTCCATGTAATATTTTGGTTTAGGTTCTTATACCCAATGATTTTACCTCAGCCCTACTGCATTGTCACATCTGAGAGTTTGGGGGACACCTCATATTCAAACCATAACAGTTAGTATATCCAGAAAAGCTCAGTTTCAAATTTGAGGGGGGAAATAAAAACTTTCCATGACAAAAACAAAATAAAAGAAGACTCAAAAATAGCTGCACACATAGGAAGCAAACAACAATTTCTGCAGCTCAGAAACAGGAAGTTCAAGAGAAGAATAAGCACTAAATGAGAATGAGGACAGGATTAAATATGGCAAAAAAATTCAAAATGTCAGGAAATCACAAAAACATATTCATAACATTGCTAAATATTAATGGCCTCAGCTCCCCAATTAAAGACACAGATTATTAGAATGGATTTAAAATGAAGATCCACCTCTGTTCTGTGTACAAGAGACTCATAGGCAAAGACAGTCATAAGCTGAAAATAAAAGGATGGGAAAAATTTTCCATGCACATGGACCCTGAATACAAGCCAGGGTAATAGATTTCAAACTAAAATTGATCAAATGAGACAAAGAAGACCACACATCCTACTAAAGGGAACAATCTAGCAAGAAATTATAACAATAGGAAACATTTATGCCACAAATGTCAATGGACATCATTACTTAAAAAATACTCCAAGATGTTAAATCACAGGTAGACTCCAACACAATAAAATTGTGTGCTTTGAGTATACTCTTATCACCAATGGGTTATCAAAACATAAACTCAACAAAGATTTCTCCAATGTAAACAAAATTGTAAATCAAATGGAACTAATGGACATCTGCAGAATATTTCATCCACAAACTGCTGAATTCTCCTTCTAAGCAAAGCATGTAACTTTTTCAAAAATGGATCATATTCTAGTCCAAAAAGCAAATTTTAGCCAATAAAAAATTGATATAACCCCATGGATTTATTCTATCAGACCAAATTGTCTGAAACCAGAAATCAACAGCAAGAAAAAATAGAAACCACACAAACACATGGAGATTGAATAATACTCTTTTTTTTTCTTTTAAAGAAAGAGAGCACAGTGAGAGAGTACCCGTGTACTCAGGCATGCCAGGCAAGAACCGTAACCTCTGAGCCACTGCTCCAGCTCCTGAACAATACTCTCTTAAATGAAGAAGAGATCAAAGAAATGAGAACAGAAATCAGACAATTCTTAGAAATGGACACAAATAGAGATACAACATATCAAAATCTCTGGGAAAGTACAAAAATTGTTCTAAGAGGAAAAGTTACAGCACTGAGTGCCTACATTTAAAAAACCAGAGAAAGGGCTGTCTCAGTGGTTCTCAGTGGTTCAAGTGTTTGTCTGCCATGCACAAGGACTTAGGTTCTAACTCCAGCACCACATACACAAATAAGTGTTGGAGAAACAAAGGCCAGATGAAAATATAAATAAAATGGTCTCTTTTTCTTTCTCTCACTTTCTCATTCTCTTCAAAAAAAAAAAAAAAAAAAACCCAGAGAGTCTCCAAATAAATAAGCTCATGCTCCACCACAAAACCTTAGTCCAACTAGAACAAAGTAACACCCAAACCAGTAGAAGTCAGGAAATAATTAAGATCACAGTTAAAATCAATGAAATTGAGAATCAGAAAAGAATACCTGGAATGACTGCCACATGGAGTTGGTTCTTTGAAAAGATAAATAAAATTGGCAAGTCTTAGCCAAAGTAACCAAAAGAAAAATATCCAAATCAACCAGACCATAAATGAAAAAGGAGCTATCACCACAGACCCTTCTGAAATCCAAACCTATCTTGAAATCCAGACCTATTTTGAAAAGTTATATTCCAACAAACAGGAAAACTGGAAGACATTGGCAAATTTGTAGACACAAATGATTGAACCACATTTAATAAAAAAGTTATAGAAAACCTAAACAGAACAATATCAAGTAGTGAAATTGAAATTAAAAGCTATCCAAAAAAGAAAAGCCTAGGACCAGATGGAATCTCAAAAGAACTCTACAAAATCTTTACAGAAGGACTAACACCAGTCTTTCTTAAATTCTTCTAGGATATTGAAAGGGAGGGAACACACCCAAACACATTCTGCGAATCTGGTAAAACTCTGATACCAAAACCAGACGAAGATTCAAGGAAAGAAAACTACAAACCAATATCTATGATGAACATAGATGCAAAAATCCATAATAAGTCAATCATATCTAGAATCATCAAAAAGATAATATACAATGATCTAGTGTGTTTCAATCTGGGAATGCAGTGTTGGTGTAATATATACATATCAATAAATTTAATTCATCATTTAAACAGAATTAAGGACAAAAATCACATGATCATCTCAATAGATGGAGAAAAGGCCTTTGACAAACTCCAGCTCCTGTTCATTTAAAAAACCTTGGAGAAGTTAAGAATCGAAGGCACTTACCTGCTTACCTCAACATCATAAAGTCCTTTTATGACAAATCCTAAGCTGACATCATACTGAATGGAGAAAACTAAAAAAATTTCATTTAAAATCAGGAACAAATCAAGGTTGTCCACTATAACCACTCCTATCCAATATAGTGCTTGAAATATTAGCCAGAGGGATTAAACAAGAAAAGGGGCACAGATAGGAAAAGAAGTCCAAAATATTTTTGTTTGCTCATGATATGATCCTATATCTAGAAGACCCAAAATACTATACCAGAGAACTTCTACAATTTATAAATGAGAGCAACATAGTAGCATGATACAAATCAACATCCATAATTGAAAAGTTTCCTATACTCCAACAGTGATATACTCCAAAGAATAAATCAGGAAAAAACATCCCATTCACAATAACTTCAAAAATTTTAAATACATGAGGATTAACCTAACCAAGGAGGTAAAAGATCTCTACAATGAAAACTATAGAACACTGAAGGAAGAAATTGAAGACTTTGAAGATGGAAAGATATCCCACATTCTTGGATGGGTAGAATGAACATTGTCAAAATGTTTATATTGCCAAAACCAATATACCAATTTAATGCAATCCCCATCAAAATACCAATGACATATGACATTCTTCACAGAATTAGCAAAAACAGTTTTTAAATTTATTTAGAAGTATAAGAGGCTCAGAATAGCCAAAGCAGTACTAATTCAGAAAAGCAAAGAAGCAACACAATACCTGGTCTGAAATTATACTACAGAGCTGTCATAACAACAGCATGGTGTTTACATCAAAAAAGACCCAAAGACCAATGGAACGGAGTATAACATGCAGAGACAAATCTATATAGCTACAGTCATCTTGTACTTTACAAAGGTGCCAAAAAATATATGTTGGTGAAAAGACAACTTTTCTAACAAATGGTGCTGGGATAACTGAATAGCTGTGTGTAGAAAAATGATACTAGATTCTTAACACTCACTCCGCATAAAACTCACATGAAAATGGATCAATGACTAAAGAATTAGATGAGAAAAAATGCAACTGCTAGAAGAAATCATAGGGTCAACATTGCATTATACAGGAGCTAGCACTGTCTTCCTTTACAAGAACCTAAAATATAAGAAATAAAACTAAGAATAAATGAGATGCCATAAAACTAAAAAGGTTCAGCACAGCAAAGAACATGAGTAAGTTCATGAAGAGAGAGCCCACAGAATGGGAGAAAATCTTGGCCAGCTACTCCTCTGAAAGGGGATTAATGTCCAGAATATATAAAGAAATCAAAAAACACCAACCCCCCCCCAACAAATAGTACAATCAATAAATGGGCATAAGAACTACACATACACTTCTCAAAAGAAAAAACAGCAATGGCCACCAAATACATGAAAACATCTCTAGCAACCAAGGAAATGCAAATCAACACTACACTAATATTTCATCTCACTCCAGTTAGAATGCCAATGTTCAAGAATACAAACAATAATAAATGCTGGTGAGATTGTGGAGGAAACAGTACTTGTACATTGTTCGTGGGGCAGCAGACTAGTAAAACCACTCTGGAAGGCAGTATGGAGATATTTAAAAATAACTAGGGACCATAGACCCAGCTATCCCACTCAATGTTATTTCCCCATAACCACTAAAATTGACATACTACAGTGATACAGCACCTTAGTATTTATAGCAACACAATTCACAATAGCTGAATTATGGAATCAAAGCAGGTGCCTGTCAATCAATGAAAGGATCAAGAAATTGTGAGAGGTTGGAGCAGTGGCTCAGTGGTTATGGCGCTCACATGGCAGGCTTGAGTACATGAGTTCAACCCCTGCCCCAGCACCATATACAGAATGAAGTCTTGGAGCAATGAAAGCTACATGAAAAACTAAATAAAATTAATTCTCTCTTTCTCTCTCCCTCTCTCTCTTACTATCCCTTTCTCTTAAAAAAAAAAAGAAATTGTGATATATAAATATAATGGAGTTCTACTCAGCCAGAAAGAAAGAAGGCAATTATAGAATTTGTAGGTAAATAGATGGAAATGGAGAATATCATACTAATTGAAATCCATTAAATGTAGAAACTCAAAGGTTGAATGATTTCTCTCATGTGCAGGAGCTAGAGTTAAATAAAGGAAATGGGAGTGATAGGATAGAAAAACATTAAGATGAAGAGAAGAACAGTAATATAGAGGAAGGAGATGGAGAGGCAGAGTGGAGGGATGGGTAATGGGAGGCTGTGCAGGATGAATTCTTAAAAAATCATGGTATGTGTATAAATAAATATACAACAGGGAAATTCATCTTTATGAATAGGTAGAAAGATCCAATCAAATGTAAATAAATAGATGGGCAAACGAATTCTAGTAGAGTAGGAGTAGAATGGAAGAGGGGAAGAAAAATGGGAGGAAAAAGGAGGAAGGAAAAGGGAGGATCATGAAATTAAATCCAATTCTATGCATCTATGATTTTGTTGGGATGAATACCACACTATGTTCGACCATAAATCTCTCATAGAAAAAGAAATATATGAAAGAAAATCATTTTCAAGACTGAAAAATGCAAAGAAAACCCCATATTTCATCTAGGCTATAAGTGTGAGACACATACGTATCTGGAGCCGGTTATTTACAATTTCATTTGTAGGATAGGCTTTACTATCTGTGTATTTCACGTGATCAAACTGGGAAACTGGGACACTGAGATAGGAATAGATGAGCTGGGGTTTACAGGGCATAGAGACCAAATCCCATGCTTTGATTTCCATTCTGTGTTCCTTCCATCTCACCAGGCTCTGTCTTCCTATCACAGACATTCCCACACTCTCCAGAGTGGCTTCCCTGTCCTTTACATGGAGGGGTGACTCAACAAATGCTCCTGTCCAGGGCTATGGGAAAGTACTGGGTGGTGGACATATTTATTCCATATAGTAGACATCCACTTTTTCCCCATCCCTTCCCAGCCTCTTCAGATAAGTGTGTTGACCAGATCTCTCTTGCTCTATTCAAAAACCAGTCTCAGTCTCACTTCCCAAGTTGTAATTTGAATGATAAGAGTCCCCATTCCCCAACCTCTTGAAACATCATTCATGTTTTTCATGTTCTTCAGTTTTTCCTTTTGAAACATCATTTAATTCACCCTCTCCACTCAACTGCATGGCCATATTCTCAATTATATTCTAATTAAGAATCACTTTCACTCAGTTTTCCCTATGGCTGAGCTTTCTCATGCTAGATATTCTTAGGTCACGTTAATCCTTATTCTTTCTAGTTGTACTGGATACTTGTTTATCATATGTTTATCATATAATGACCTCAATTGTTCAGTGAATGTTAAAAATCTCCTGGACTTTTTTTTTAAGAGAGAGAGAGAGAGAGCGAGAGATAATCAATTTTTTAAATTGAGTTTTTCACATGATTTTCAGTGCTCTGACACTTAGTTGTGTACATGGGTGCTGGGGTTTGAACCCATGTATTTGTGCATGCTAGGCAAGTACCGTAACCTCCAAGCCACCACTCCAGCTCCTCTCATGGGCTTTTTATTGTGGCTATGAAGTGCTAAGGGACTGCCATGATGGGTATGGTGTTGACACTCATATGTCCTCTACCCAGGCTTCCCCTCTCAGTCTTCCCAAATACCAGCCAAGGTTCAGCTTTATAGCTCAGTCCCTGCTTCTCCATTTCCTCCTAGCACCTAGAAGCTTGAGCTATAAAGGTGACTCTGATCCACACTCCCCTTAGCAGGATGTTCTTGTATTCTTTCTGATGCTTCACATTTTTCAATAAGTTTTAACTTTTTTGTAGTATTGGTGAATTGAATCTCATATGTGCTAAGGAAGTGTTCTACTACTGAGCTATCCCCCCAGCTCTTGATCAACATTTTAACATACATATATACAGCATTGTAGCACATATACTTATAAACATTAATGCATATTTATGTTTCACTACAAGGCATTGGTACTAGATTACACACAAGAAAATTATCAAAATTGGGTTTACAAAATTATACCTCACATTTTTTAAACTGGCAGTTATATTCTCTTGGAGTATCCTTTCATCAAAGGACATTTTTTTTTTTAAAGAGAGAGGGACAGTGAGAAAGACAGAGAAAGAGAGAAACAACTTTATTTAGTTTTTCACATGGCCTTAGTTGCTCCAACACTTAGTTGTGTACGTGGTGCTGGGGTTTGAACCCGGGTCCTCGTGCTTGCCAGGCAAGCGCCGAAACCACTGAGCCACCGCTCCAGCCCCAAAGGACATTTTTTTGATCTGAATAATGGAAACAAAGCAATCTAAGTGATTTGGTGACTTTTGATTTTTTTATTAGAGAGAGACAGAGAGAGAGAGGGAGAGAGAGGGAGAGAATCAACTTTATTTTATTTTTTCAATTGGCCTTTGTTTCTTGGGTACTTAGTGGTGTACGTGGTGCTGGGGTTTGAACCTGTGTATTCGCACATACCAGGCAAGCACTCTAACTGCTGAGCCACAGCTCCAGCTCCTAGAGTTTGTTTTCTAATTCCTTTTGATTCTTCTCTGATGATCCCTTTCATCATATATCATATATATTCTGAATAATGGAAACACATCAATCTAAGTGATCTGTTGACTTTTGATTTTCTTCAGTGGTAAAAACTAGGCTGTGTCTGATTTGGGGTGCACAGAGTTCCAGGGTTCCTGAAAACTGTGTTATCTTTGCTCCCTATATTCATTTACTTCCCCTGAAGTTCGGGATATTCATGTGAATTCTACAGTTCTGGTCCACTCCAGCTCTTCTTCCTCTTCTCCTGGATCAGAGGCTGCCATTGACACCAGGAAAAATGGTAAATATATCAAGTAAAGGTTTTGGAGGCAATTATGGAAAATTTTTAATGCAAACAGCTCTTGGTCCTCAGTAAATAAGTTAACTGACTTTAGAATTTTTTTCTCTGTGTTGCTCAATGCATTCAGCCTCTTTATTGCATCTTCTGTGGTTGCCTTTCTTGTCATTCTTCTTCCCACAGTTGGCCTAATGGCTTTGTGTTTGTCTCATTGCTCTGTAATCTCTACATTCTTACATGTGCTCTCTCTAAACACCTGATTTCCTTCTTAGTGGTTTTTTCTACTCAGAAACATTTTAATGATTGTAATAATATTTGTCCTGTATATTCCACTTGTCAGTATGTTTAAAATTTGTCTTCTGTGTTAGCTTTATCATTATGGAATGATGGAAGAACGATTATAAAAGTAGAGAACAAGAATCCAGAATGTCTCTATAGACTTTACCCACTCTGCATTTTTGAAAGCTGCCTTTCTTTTTCCTGGGCTCTTTCACATTCTATTTATATTGATGAGAATTGAGGATATCATCATGAGTAACAGTGGATCCTATTTTATTATGGTTTTCTTTTTCAGAGCTGGATTTGGATTCTCCCCCAGCACTGAAGAACCCTGTCAAACTGAAGGGTGACACTGCTGATGGTTCCTTTGACAACAATCCCAGCTGCCATGTCCTAGGCTATATAAATGATTACAGTGCTCTCATGCAGCAGATTGGGAAGAGTAAACAACTGGTCCAAAAGATCCTATCTCTCATGAGACTCACATGCAACTTACCAGGCCTTGAAACTCAGGACACACAGGTACTTAAACCTACAGCTCCTGTGTGCACTCTTTTCTTGTGCCCTTGTCCCTCTTATTCTACTTCCTTCTTCACCACTTATTTTTTGGGCGTTGCATCTCCCAACGATGGAGGAAAGCATCTTACATTTCTTCCATTCGGGCCCTTTCTTCCCCATCTCCTATTTCAGTCTACAGCTCCTCTGTTGTGGATAAGGCTAACTAGATATTCTCTTTGAGCCACAGAGAAGCCTGTGCAGCATTGTCACTGTCCTCAGTAGAGCATTCGCTAGGTGTTGATATCCGTGTGGTGCTGAACTCAGCACCCTCTGACAGTTTATTATCATTTGGAATCAAGTTGGCCCATGGCCATCTGTTGGCAGTTAAAAATCCATCAGATGGACAGATACTGAGGGATTTGCCTCCACATGGACCTCATCTGTGGAAAGGGTGAGAAACCAGCTACCATGGGACTTCATTTTTCTGATGGAACAAGGGCAGGAAAGCAGTCAGCAATGCTTCTCATGGTGGTTCACTGTTGAGAGAGACCAAGGGCCAGTGACTGTGCTGTCTGAGCTACCAGAGGAGACCCAGATACACATGATGTGTAGATATAGCCCTGCTGCCAAGGAACTCCCATTCCAGGGCAAGACACTGATCCCTGTTTATAAGAAAAGTAAGGGGCCACAGGCCCGATGTGAGAAGTCACCCTTTGTACATTGAGTGAACCAATGCAGAGGATCTTTTGTTGCATTAAGGATGGTAACAGGTCCATAGCAGACATAACATGGTAATGAGCTTTGACAGTCTTAGAGTGACTAGGTGGAGAAGGAATTCCAGGCAAAGGGAGCAGCACTTCACTCTAGGGACCACACAGGGATGAGCAAGGATTTTTCAAGTTCAAGCAGCCCCTGCTTCGTGCCTCACTCACAACGAAAGGTCGAGTCCTGTGCAGCCCTGCGATGTCTCAGCTCCAGTGATGACCATGGCATCTACCCCTCTTCCCTAGACACCAGAAAACAAAATTTTCCATGAGCTACAGAGCAGCGCCAGTGCCCTGCACCACAGCCTGAAGGAGTCCACCTCCCTCCTCAACATGTTTCAGCTAGTGGTCTTGCCAAGGTCCCATGGCGTTGTGCTGCCAGACAAAGAGGTAAGAGGCCAATGTCTTCTTGTGGATTGAGCCCTGCTCTTCTGCCCCCTTATGGTTCTATCTTCTCAGTCTCTCAGCTTTCTGAGGGTCAGGAGCCATATGAGAATTTAGGTATAGCAGGAGCTAAGGGGAGCATCCTGAGGGGAGACCCTGATCCATGGTGGTTGGTGTTTTTGCAGCTCGGATTACCTCCCTTCCTCTCCACACCCAGCCCCCAAGATAAGAAATCAAAGAGGAGAAGGGAAGGTAATGGAGAAGCAGAGAAATAATCACCCTGGTTATCCATAAATGTCCTGTTTCTATAACTCTGAAGTTTGACTGAGCTAAAATTCAGGGCCATGTTGAAGCTTCTCCACCCCTCAGGTTTGCTTGGTCAAAAGATCACAGGATGTCACCATGAGCCTGCAGCTCCTTTTGGTCATGCTCCTAGAATCCCACACATCATTTAAATTTGCATCTGTGTGCCAGGCCAGGGGAAAGGCAGACATATCCCACCCCAGGATCTGTTGGGATCGCAGGCTGGCTCTGAGAAGCCAGGAAGGACTGGGGTGGGTTAGTTTCTGGATCCTATCCCCAGAGTTTCCTGTTTCACATTAATGTTGCTGGTGTCTTTTGGAATGTAAGTATGCTAATTTCAGGGAGGTGCTTAACCATGTTCAAATTGGTACAGAAATTTAGAAACTTGCACACTGTTTTTAGGTTGGCCCTGGGTCCCAGACATAGTATCTCTGAACTGTGAAGCCCTGTATGGATGGGGCCCCAGGTGAAACAGAACTTTTAATAGGACTGAATTGGAGTTCTTATTCACAGCTGGGAGTTTTCTCCTGATCTGGAGTGAGAGTCTCCTGGAAAACAAGAATATAGGTCTGTGGTAGTCTGTTTGGATGTTTTCAGGTCCTCAACTGTCTTGAACTGGAGGATTTAGAGGCTGTACTGGAAGGAACGTAGTCTAGAGAGTATTGAGAGAGATGGTAGTCTCCTGCTTTGAATTTTTTCCCCACATTTTTTACTGGTGCATTATAATTATGCATAATAAAGATGGGATTTGTTGTTACATATTCATAAATGCACAAAATATAACATTATCATTCATCCAATATCCACCCCCCCACACCAGCGCTTTTTCACCTCCTGTCATCCCCTGGTCCCTTTCTTCTACTGATCTCTCTTTGATTATTATTGTTATTATTTTTTTAACTTTTCCAGTTTTCTTTTTTCCAGGGCTGAGCACCGAACTTGGTGCCTTGAGCATGCTACGCAAGCACTTTGCCACTGAGCTAAATCCCCAACCCCTCCAGTTTTTATTGATTGTGTGGAAACTATTTAGTATCTCAGAGGAGCAAAATATACTTTTTAAAATCCCCCCTTTCCTTTCCCTTTTCCCCTCACATCTTTCCTCTCTTCTGCTCCCACTTTATTCTATTAGACTTGCTTTAGTTTGTCTATTAATTTGTATAGGAATGGTTCTCTGCTTTGAATTATAAGAGCCACAAAACCCAAGGTGCATTCTGTCTCCCAACTGTCTTCTGAGAGCCTGTCCCTCTTCTCCCAGGGACAGGCAATAGAAAGAGACATCCTGAAGCTGCAAGCCCGAGTAGCTAAGCAGGAGCGCCTCCTTCGGTTCACAACTAAGTGTCTGAAGACTGTCCAGCAGCAGAAGGAAAATAGGGAGCAGTTCATCCTCAGCCAACGTAGGTGCCCCTGGGTTGGGGAAGAGCAGAGGAAAGGGTGATCTTCATCTGAGCTGCAGATGAGCAGTGACCAGAGAGGCACAGGAATGTTGGGAGGGAGAGTCTGATGCAATGGGCACAAGCCTCCTGTGCCATAATAACTGTGTGTGTGAGGGAGGGGAAGAAGTGGTAAGCAAGATACCATGAGGTGAGTAATCAGAAGAAAATACTTTAGAACACACAAGCACTGAAAGTAGGGCCCAGTTGCTAATTTCCGCTTTGTGGGGCTGTTTTGTTGTTTCAGTGACAATAACAAACAATGTGTTGAAGAAGGCACGAACTAATTTGCAGTTGAAGAAACAGCTGTACCTGTCAAAGCCACAGAGCCTGCTTCCAGCTCATCATGATCTGTCATCAGATCAGTAGGTGATCCTGACCTTCTTTGACCTTGTAGCAGGAGATTTCTGGTCCACGTTACAGTCCTAGTTCCTAGTTAGCCTCCTGCTAGGAATCCATCCCTTAGCCTTTGTGCACACTCAGCTCCCTGCTCTGACCCTTGCTCTCATCTTGCCATCATCTCTCTTATTGTAGCATTTCACCCTCTTGATGACAAGCAAGGATCCTGGAGAATTGCATTTCACTAGGTTGTTGAGGGCAAAGACATTTGTAGTCTGTCCGTGTATTAGTCTGTTAAGGGATTTAAAGCCATGTGTGGATTCTGGACTTTCCTACACTCCTTGAGGAGAAACAGAAGTAAGGCAAAATCTTGTAAATTGACTGCATTGCACACTATTAATTTGATTTTGATTGCATTTTGATTTTGACGCATCTTTTTCTTTATAAAACATCACAAAAGATCCTCTGAGTCTCTTGATCTAAATGAAAATTTGAAAATAAACAAACACTGAATGTTACGGGGAAAGTTTTAAAACATATATATATATATATATATATATCAGACATTCTCAACATTTACTTAAATGCTAAATGCTCATCATTCCCTAGAAAGAACTTTGAAGAAGAAATTGATGTGTACAAGTTGATGTAAAAATCAGTAACTAAACCTTTAAACTTAGATGTTACACTTTTTCAGAGCCGTTGAGCATTTCCTGGAAATTTTACTAAATTGTACCTGGAGAGAATTTACCTCCACAGTGTGATCCAGGGTGACCATGATTAAATTAGCATTTGTGTTCTAATTCCCTTTGGTTTCTCTCTGGTGATTCTTTTCTTTCCCGAGCCTCTTTAGCACAACACTTAACAAGATTACCTCTGTACAGCCTTAACCTATCTCAGTGAGGGTAACTCGCAACCTCCTGTCCCCAGTGGATCCCTGCAGTGTGGAGGCCATACTCTCTACTTTTCCAGGGCTTGGTTCTAACTCCAGGCTTGTTACTAATTGGCTGTGGGCGTTTAGCTGACTGTTTTAATCTCTGTGAGCTTTTCTCCCTTTATCTGTGAAAGGTGAATCTAGACTTAGATGATCTCTTAGGTCCATGTTAATTTCAGCCCTTCTTAGGATAACTGGGACACAGATGTGGGACTTCCCCAACATGTCCTCTCCTTCCCACCACAGGCTGTTTACACATGTGCATGTTTTATGCTCTATCCTTCTTTTACTGGGAGATGGCAAAGGCCTTTTTATTATTTTTCTTCCTTCAGACAAAATAACTTGTAGCATGAACTGTCCTCTGAAGAGGAAGTGGTAGGATCTGACTGTGCAGTGTGCACTGGGGCAGAGGCTAGGGCAGAAGGGATATTAGTGCACAGGGTGGCTTTTTCTCTAAGCTTGGACATGGAAACTCCTCCAGACCCAGTGCATCCCATTGCCTCATCCTCTTAACCACCTCCCACCCTGTTCCTGGCTACCTGCACAATTCACTCTCACTCTGGGCTCTGGTAACCATCAGTAAGATCTGAGATTCCATCTGAACAGGTTTGTTTTATATTTGCTTGCAGGTAAAATCCCTAAAGGTTTTGCTGTGTGCTCCAGCCTTGTGACCCATGCTTCCGGGAGCCACAGAAGAACTGAAGCAACTGAAGCATCAGGAAGCATGTACTATTGCCTATCTCCTAAGAAGTATCTGGGCTGTGTTCTTTCAAACCTGCTGGAGATCTGAAGAGGATGTCAGAGATGTGTTGTAGCCAATGATGAACTATCAGTAGCCAAATTACTCTGGCCCAACCCAGAGCCCAACACACCTAAGGTTACAGAGGAGACCTTATGATACTGTTTCTAAACAACCTTTGTGCACTTGCCCCTGCCATAGCACGGTTTTCACCTCAGCAAGTGTGCTCAGATGGTGAACTTTGGGGAAATAGAACCTTGCCCTCTGTGCATGGGGCTAGCGGTCCTGACATTGGAGCTCCTCAGGAATTCTAGAAATACACTACTAAGAAGCAATGCCCTGCTAGACAGTAAATAGGGCTCAGGGAGCACCATTCATAGATCGACACCTGACCAGGTCAAGTCATGCTGGGCTTCTGGATCTACTACATCTGAGTACTCTGAGTCTGTTTGGGGAAGGAATGTGGTGAGTTTCTAGATGCTGTCTTATGCTTAGTCTAGCATAATATGTTTCTTTTATTAACATGTTTTCCAAATTTTACTGACCTCCATTAAATATGCTGTCCCATTTTGTCATCCTAATTTCCCTCAGTAGCTAGGGACTGATGGCCACATCAAGCCTATTGAAGGGCTTGCATCCAGTAATCCTCTGCTCATTATTAAGTGGCATAGGCAGGGCCCCAGTCACACTGAAGGCTAGTCTGTGTCTTCATAATGCTTCTAGGATATGGGTATGTATATATAAATGTAAGATATTTATTTATTTATTTGTAGCCATATGTTTTAAGTTTTGGAAAGGGTGAGAGGAAACATATCTTTTGTTGTGACTATTAAAGCAAAATTTCTATAATGAAATAGTCTCTGTCTGTTTTGTTTCTTATTTATGTCTCAGTCCTTAGAACAAGAGTATCAAAAAATGAACAGAAGTGGAGAAACTCATAGGCTAATCTTTGAAATCTCAGCTTAAAAAGTGAAATTTTCCCTCTTTTCCATTTTTTGCAAAAATTTCCAGGCTAAAATATGAAGTAATGATTCTTAAATTTGATGTGCTTTACAATTGGAATGGGGAAGGAAATATTTACTTTCATCATGCTCTATTAAAACTCAGAAGTGAGACCAGCAAGGGAATAATAACTTTTATTCAATTTACTTTTTGAGCAAAGTAAGATAATATTTTCTTTTTCAAATCTCCATCTTTCATGACTCAGGGATAAGGAAAGAATATTTTTTAAATGAGGAGAGGGAGACACAGTGGGTCAAAAATCAGGAAATGCATCCATATGTAGATTTAATAAGGCTGTGTTAATCAGAAACTTGTCATAGACTCAGGATCCCTTGTGCAGTGCCCTTCAGGGCCAGGTGGTAGCTTCTCAGCCTCCATTCTCCATATGAGGAAAGTCTAAAGCTAAAAGAGTTTGGAGCTTTTAATTTCCTTTAAACAGGTCTGTTTCACAACCAGTTGTGGAGGTTGTTGGAGGGACTTTCTGGGTTGCAATTCCAAGTGCTTTAGTGCTTGTGGGACCCTAGGATCTACATCTTTATACAAGCTCCCCAGGTGGTTCTGATGCATGTGGGCTACAACCACAGTTTCAAACAGATTGTTCTATATCATTGAGTCACAACAATAAATTGACTTAAGAACTTAACTGAAAATTATGTCATTCCATAGATGTTGAAATAAATAAACTATTCATTGAGAAGGTTTCTATGTTCCTTTGTCTTCCAGAATTAAAATTAAAGTATCACTACATGATTATTTCTTAGAAACATTTAAAAATGCGGGGGCTGGAGCGGTGGCTCGGTAGTTACTGCGCTTGCCCAGCATGCGCAAGTTCACGGGTTTGAATCTCAGCACCCATGTACACAATTAAGTGTCAGAGCAATGAAAGCCATGTGAAAAACTCAATAAAAAATTGATTCTGTCTCTCATTGTCCTTCTCTCTTAAAAACAACACTTAAAAATGTAAGCAAATAATTATAGCTAAAAGGAAAACTATAATCATTATCAATATAACCATAACCGCTACCAGCAGCAATAACAAAAGATCTGGCTACTTAAATAGGGAGATATTGAACTCAACCTGCAGTTTATACTCAGGTGTTTATTTGTTTGAGTGATTTTGGCTTTGAAGTATAGAGGAGCTCACTGGCAGAATTAGCTGAATGGCTGAAAAGGCTCTAGATTCATTCATTATTATCAAAAGATAAAGCAGTAAATGGTGAAGACATCGGGCCCTGAGGTTATTGGGCCAGCATGCAAGTTTTTTTCCTCCTCCTCTGTGCTCTTAGGGCTGGTATCCTGATAAAAAAATCAGTGATTACTGAATAACTCAAATATGGAGCCTTAGCAACTCAGATTATTAACTAGCAACATGAGAGCAACAACATATTATATGATGTAAGTCAGATTTGGTTGGTACACTTTTGGGGAAAACTTTTCAAAGCTATTTTGTTTCACCATTTGTGATTGTTGAAAAATAGCTCTTTGAATTAATAATTAAAAGAAAAAGGTGATAGGAAAATATCTTTAAGAGGATGATTCTTCAGTATTTATTCTTTCAAAATTATATTATTTTCCTGTATGTGGTAGAAATAGAACTGATCTGTGTAAAAAAGAAAAGGGGAAAACTTTGTCTATATGACTACTAATGTATTCCAGTTTTGCCCAGTTCAACCCATAAAACGGGACAGAGAAGAAGACAGACAACAGATACCTAATGTGCCACTTAAAATATGTAACAGTATCTGTTGACTTACTATAATGGGATAATGAATATTTTCAAGGAAATTGTTAAAATTTTGCCCATATAAAAAGTCTGATATGCTCATCCAGGAAGCTTATAGGACACCCAATAGGCCTAATCAAATGAAAAGCTCACTAGGACACATCATATTCAAAATGTACAACGGGGAAATCAAGGAAAGAATACTAAAAGCAGCAAGGGAGAAAAGTCAAATCACATTCAGAGGCAGACCAATCAGAATCACATCTGACTTTTCAGTTCAGATTCTGGAAGCAAGAAAGGAAAAGATCTTTCAATGCCTGAATGAACACAACATGCAGCCAAGGATACTATACCCAGCAAAACTCAGCTTCATATTTGAGGGGGAAATAATACCTTTTCATGATAAGAACAAACTTGCAGCATTCATGAACAGAAATCCAGCATTACAAAGAATTCTCAAAGATAAACTCCAGATAAATTACAAGCTAATATTCCTCAAAATCCACAATCTGAGGAAATTCAATAAAGGTACAGGTTATCAACAGACAACTAAGACAACACAGAATTTACTAATAAAACACAATGAATATGAACCACAACCACCTATCAATTCTAACACTAAATGTGAATGGTCTCAATGCACCAATCAAAAGACACAGACTATCCAATGGGATCAAAAACAAAATCCAACAATATGCTTACATGCTTAGTGAACTGAAGTGAAGACCCACCCTAACTGAGGGCAGTACCCTGCAATAGGTTGAAGGTTTGGATGGAATAAAATCCAAAAGGACTAGAAAGCAATAACAGATGCAGGTCTGATTCTTCCTGAATGGTTATTGATTGCTTCTCTGGACATGAGACTCCAGCTCCTTCACTCTTCCAAGTGGACTCTGCCCAGCTAATCCTCAGGGAGTATCCAGGTAACTTTGGACAAGATGGGAATAATATCATTGGTCCCTTGGTTGTGAGGCTTCAGGATCTTGATTGTACAGATATTGGTTCTTCAAGCTTTTGAGTCCCATTTTGGGACTATCCACCCTCTGGTTGTATAAACCAGCCTAATATTTATATCCTGTTGGTTCTGTTCCTCTAGAGAACCCTGATTAATGTATCTGCTGACCTAAGACCTTCAGAATTTACAGAGTTCATCATGTCCCTCAGATCTTATCATTTCTGAAGTGAATGAAGGAGGGACTTGTGTTGATTTTCCATTCTTGCTGTAACCAGTTTCCATACACTACACGACTGAGAAGAACACAAACCCATTGTCTTAAAGATCTGTAGGCTAGATTTCCACCTATGGTCCCACTGGCTTAAAATCACCGTGGGAGTGGGGAAGAGCTGGCTTACAACCAAGACAACACAGAATTTACTAACAAAACACAATGAATATGAACCACAACCACCTAATAATTCTAACACTAAATGTGAATGGTCTCAATGCATCAATCAAAAGACACAGACTAGCAGATTGGATCAAAAAACAAAACCAACAATATGCTGCTTACAGGAAACCCACCTTACAGCCAATGACACCCATAGATGAAGGGTGAAAGGATGGGAAAAAATCTACCAGGCATATGGCCCAAGAAAGCAAGCTGGAGTTGCAATACTTATATCTGACAAAGTGGATTTCAAATATAAATTAATCAAAAGATACGAAGAAGGTCACTACATCCTAGTAAAGGGAACAATACAACAGGAGGAAATAACCATAGTAAATATATACTCTCCAAACATCAGTGCCCCCAACGATGTGGAAAAAATACTCCAAGATATAAAACTACTTGTGGACCTCAACACAATAGTACTGGGAGACTTTAACACTCCTTTATCACCAATAAACAGATCATCAAAGCAAAGAAACAATAAAGAGATTTCCAGCCTAAACAACACCATAAATCCAACAGACTTAACAGACATCTACAGAATATTCCACCCCAAATTGGCAGAGTATATTTTCTTCTCAGCAGCACATGGATCCTTCTCCAAAATAGATCATATAGTAGTTAACAAAGGAAATCTCAGCAAATATAAAAAAGTAGATATTATTCCATGTATCCTATCAGACCATGATGCCATGACCCTAATAATTAACAGCAAAAACCATGGAACAAAACACACATATATGTGGAGATTGAATAACATCCCATTAAATGAAGAATGGATCCAAGAAGACATGAGAACAGAAATTAAGAAATTCTTGGAAAAGAATGAGATGATGATACAACATATCAAAACCTCTGGGAAAGCATGAAAGCATTCTTAAGGGGAAAATTTATTGCACTGAGTGTCCACATTAAGAATCAGGAGAGATCCCTAACAAATAAGCTTATGCTCCAACTCAAATCTCTACAAAAGGAAGAATAGTCTAATCCCAAAGCCAGCAGAAGACAGGAAATAATTAAGATCAAAACTGAGATCAACAAAATTGAGAACAAAAAAACAATAAAAAGAATTGACCAAAAAAAAAAAAAGAGCTGGTTCTTTGAAAAATTAAAATTGACATATTTTGAAAAACTATACTCCTCTAAATCAGATAATCTGAATGACATGGACAAATTTCTAGACACATACAACATACCAAAATTGACACAGGATGAAACGGAAATCCTAAACAGCCCAATAACAGGCACTGAAATCCATACAGCGATTAAAAGTCTACCAAAGAAGAAAAGCTCAGGACCTAATGGATTCTCTGCAGAGTTTTACCACACCTTTGAAGAGCTAACACCTCTCCTTATGAAGCTAATCCAAGAAACTGAAAAAAAGGGAACTCTCCCAAACACTTTTTATGAAGCAACCATAACTTTGATACCAAAACCCAACAAAGACACATCAAAAAAAGAACACTACAAACCAATATCCCTCATAAATATTAATGCAAAAACCCTTAATAAGGTTCTTGTAAACTGCATTCAAATACACATCAAGAAAACAATTCATCATAATCAAGTAGGCCTCATTTTGGTATGCAAAGCTGGTTTAACATATGTACATAAATACATATAATTCATCACTTAAACAGAATTAAGGACAAAAACCATATGATCATCTCAATAGATGCAGAAAAGGCCTTTGATAAAATTCAGCACCCATTTATGCTCAAAACTATAGAGAACATAGGGATCAAAGGAACTTAAGATCTTAACATTGTAAAGACCATATATGCCACCTAGTATAATAGTAAATGGAGAAAGATTGAAAGCATTTCTGCTGAACTCAGGAATAAAACAAGGCTGCCCGCTTTTACCACTATTATTCAATATAATCCTTGAGAACCCTTGCTGGAGCAATCAGAAAGGAGGAAGAAATCAAAGGGATAAGAATAGAAAGAGAGGAAGTCAAACTATCCCTTTTTGCTGATGACATGATCCTATATCTGGAAGATCAAAAAAAAAAAAAAAAAAAAAAAAAAAAAAAAAAAAAAAAAAAAAAAAAAAAAAAAAATAAAAAAAAAAAAAAAAAAAAAAAAAAAAAAAAAAAAAAAAAAAAAAAAAAAAAAAAAAAAAAAAAAAAAAACTCCACCAGAAAACTGCTAGAGCTTAGAAACAGATTTGGAAAGTAGCAGGCTACAAGATCAATACCCATAAATCAATAGCTTTCCTATTTGTCAACAATAATAGAGAAGAAGAAATTAGGAAATTGGTCCCATTCACCATATCCTCTAAAAGAATAAAATACTTGGGAATTAATCTAACAAGAGAAGTAAAAGACCTCTACAATGAAAATTATTGAACAACAAAAACAGAAATTGCAGAAGACCTGAGAAGATGGAAAAATGTCCCATGCTCTTGGTTAGGCAGAATTAACATAATTAAAATGGTCATTCTGCCAAAAGCACTGTACAGATTCAATGCAATCCCCATCAAGATGCCAATGTCATTCTTTGTAGCTATAGAAAAAACAATTCTCAAATCCGTTTGGAACCATAAGAAACCCAGAATAGCAAAATATAACTAAACAAGAAAGATGAAACAGGTGATTTTGCAATACCAGATCTAAAACTATACTATTGGGCTGTAGTATTAAAAACAGCATGGTATTGGTACCAAAATAGGAATGAAGACCAATGGAATAGAATAGAAGACAAAGCCCTAAATATTTGAACATCTGATCTTTGACAAAGGGGGTCAAAATATAACATGGAGGAGACACAGTCTATTCAACAACTGGTGGTTTACAAACTGGACAGCTAT
The DNA here is from genome assembly GCA_004027875.1 of Aplodontia rufa. Lineage (NCBI taxonomy): Eukaryota > Metazoa > Chordata > Mammalia > Rodentia > Aplodontiidae > Aplodontia > Aplodontia rufa. The sequence goes on along the minus strand of PVKS010013817.1, from coordinate 19,094 downwards.
TTGCAGAAAATTGAAATTAGATCCTTATCTCTCACCATGCACAAAAATCAATTCTAAATGAATGAAGGAATTAGGAATTTAGCCAGCTACCATACATCTGCTAGAAGAAAACTTAGGACCAATACTTCAGTATATGTGAGTTGGTAATGACTTCTTAAACAAGGATCTGAAAGTGAAAGAATTACAGTCTAAAATCAATGACTGGTCCAGCTGCTCTGGAAAGCAGTGTGGAGACACCTCAAAAAATTAGGGTTGGAGGAGAGACATCCTTTTCAACAAATCGTGCTGGCCAAACTGGACAGCCACTTGCAGAAAGTTGAAATTAGACCTATATCTTTCACCTTGCATGAGAATCAAATAAAAATGGATCAAGGAGCTAGGAATTAAACCAGCTACCTTGCAACTGATGGAAGACAAATTAGGTCCAATACTTCAGCATTTGGGAGTAGGCACAGACTTTCTCAACATGTCTCCTAAAGTGGAGGAAGTAAAGTCGAAAATCAGTGAATGGGATGACATAAAGCTAAAAAGCTTTTCCACTGCCAAGGAAACAATCAAAAGAGTCAAGAGGTTTCCTACGGAAATGGAAAGAAACATGGGCTATGATTCCTTGGACAGGGGACTCATATCCAGAATCTACAAAATCCTCAAAAATCTCAACTACAAAAACACAAACAACCCAATCAATAAATGGGCCAAAGAGCTAAACAGAAACTTCTCAACAGAAGACATTGATCAAGCCAATGAATACATGAGAAAGTGCTCTAAATCACTAGTAATCAGAGAAATGCAAATGAAAACTACATTAAGATATCACTTCATGCCAGTCAGAATGGCAAAAATGAAGAAAATAAACAATAATAGATGCTGGAGGGGCTGTGGAGAGATAGGCACACTAACACACTGTTGGTGGAGCTGCAGACTGGTACAGCCCCTCTGGAAAGCAGTATGGAGAATCCTCAAAAAACTATAGATGAGCCCACCATACGACCCTGCTATTCCTCTGCTGGGTCTCTTTCCAGGAGATTTAGAATCAGCACATTATAGTGACACAGCAATATCTATGTTCATAGCAGCTCAATTTACAATAGCTAAATCATGGAAACAAGCCATATGTCCCTCACTGGATGAATGGATCCAAAAGCTGTGGTACATATATACCATGGAATTTTACACAGCAATTAGAAACAATGATATTGTAGCCTTTGAAGGTAAATGGATGGCTATGGAAGAAATTATGCTGAGTGAAATCAGCATAACCCAGAAAACCAAGGGTTGAATGTCTTCACTCATCTGTGGAGGCTGGAACTAGACCCTGGCCATTAAGAGAAGTGGTCTAATATCAGGTGTTAAATCCAGATATCATGTAATGTTACACAACTCTTTTTTTAGAGATGTTGTGGGAAGAGGAAGGGAGGGATAAGAGTGGGTAATTGGGGGGCACTCTCGGGGGTAAATCCAATTTTCAGAATCTATATACATTATATATTATTTTGTTAAAATTTGTATGATTGTTCAACAAATAAATTTCTCAATTAAAAAAAAGAAAAAAAATTAGGGTTGGATCCACCATATCATCTGCCTATCCCTTTTCTGGATATTTTACAGAGGAGTTAGAATCAGCACATTACAGTGACACAGCAATATCCATATTCATAGCAGCTCAATTTACAATAGATAAATTATGGAACCAAACAAGATGCCCCTCACTGGATGAATGGATCCAAAAGCTCTGGTATAAATATACAATGGAGTTTACTCAGCTATTGGAAACAATGATATTGCATCTATTGAAGCTAAATGGATGGCATTGGAAGAAATCATGGGGAGCAAAGTTACTCAAACACAGAGTCCAGGGTGGAATGATATCCCTCATTTGTGGAGGCTGGACCTAAACCCAGGCTCAGGAGTTAAATAAACAAGCTCATGCTTTAGATCCATAGAACAAAAATGCAAAATGTTAACATTTATGTGATACAGTTGCAATATATTTCATAAGATATTTGAACAAGCTATGCTGCATACCTGTACAAAAACGTAAATGTTTAATCCCATTGTCAAATGTTTTGAAGAATAACAAGGAATAATAGAGAGGGAGGAGAAGGGGAAAGGCTGGAACTAAGATAAAGGAAGGTACATTCCAAGAAGTTATAAATGTCACTGTATATACTATAGCCATATATATAAAAAAAGTTCTTCATAGGTGTAAGAATTATGTCATTGTATTTGGGTTTTTTAGGAATAATATAGGGCCCAGAAGAAGGCAAGGGATCAGGGGATGGGAGGAGGGAGGTTGGAGGGATGTGGGGGGCAGATATTGAATAAATTGTATTGCTGAATTGTGTGCATTTAGGAATATGTAACAACTAATTTCAACATTATGTAAAACTATAACGCACTACTAAAAATAAATTAAAAATAATATATTTATGAAAAAAATAACAAGGGATGATAGGAAGGGAAGAGATGGGGAAATGTTGGAACTGAGATAAAGCAAGGTACATTCCAAGCATTTATAATATGTCACTGTATATACTACAGTCATGTATATAAAAAATGTTCTTCATAGGTATAAGAATTTTGCCACAGTTCTTTTGTAGTTTACGAAAAATATAGGATCCAAAGAAAGGCAAGGAATCAGGGAACATGAGGATGGAGGTACAGGGGTGTGGGGTTGGGGCACATATTGACCAAATTGTATTCCTGTATTGTGTGCATCTATGAATATGTGATAAGAAATCCTATTATTGTGTATAAACATAATGCATTCATTAAATAAAGAAAATTTTAAAAAGAAAAAAGTAATTTGAGCATTTTTATAATTGCTCATTTGGCATCATTCATATATCTTTTTTGGTGAGGTATCCACATCTTTATTGGGAAGTTGGCTTTTTCATTGTAAACTTTTAAAGAGTTCTTTGCACATTTTAAATATAATTTCTTCACTGCATCTGTATTTTACAAATGTTTTATCCCAGGCTATGAATGTTTTTTTTTTTTCCTTCTTTTAACAGCATCTTTCAGAGAACCGATGTTTTTTTTATTTTAATGATGTTCAAATTACTGATAATATTTGCCTTTCATGAATTGGGCTTTTGTTGTTGTATCTAAGAGGTTATAACCAAACTAAAGGTTACTTAGATTACCTTATTTTATTTTTTATGTGAATGTCAGTTCAATTCATGTCTCTTTCAAAAATACTTGAATCTGGTTACTTTATAAAGGAAAGAATTTTACTTTAGCTCATTGTTCTAGAGGCTAGCTGGGCAACCATATCTGGTTAGAGGCTGTGCTGTCTCACAATATGGCAGATGGCAGCATACTGTGGAAGTGTATGCAAGAGATGTCATAAGGTGAGAGATGAAGCAGGAGACAGGAGACTCCCTTGTTGCAGCAATCTGATCTCATAGGAACTGACACAGGCTTGTCAACCTTGGCGAAGTACATTAATCTCTGCTGAGGGCAGTGCTCCTGATCTAATTATCCTTTAAAGAACTCATCATCTCAGTACTGATACAACGGGGAGCACGTTTCCATCACATGAATCTTTGGGGACATATTCAAAGCATATCCACACAATAGCACATAGGTTTATCATTTTGCAGCTTATGTTTACATTTGTGACCCAATTTATGAAAGATATAATATCTGTCTAAATTCATTTTTGATGTGGATGTACAGTTGCTCTAGCATCATTTATTGCGGAAACTATCTCCCTGTTCAACTTCCCTTGTACCTTTGTGCAATGTCAGTTGACTTTTTCTGGATTCTTTTCCATTGATCTTTCTGTTGATTTCTTCCTTCTTCACTAGTTTCACACTGTTTTGGTTTAGAGTAACTCCTAATGTTGGCAGTGTCAACTCTCTGGGACTTCTCTGCTCTTCACCATGGACACCTGGTTTTGTGCTATTACAGTTTGGATCTGGGATATTCTGCAAAGGCTCATGTCTTGAAGGCTTGGCCCCTAATGTAGCAATGTTCAGATTTGAGGCTTTGAGGAAGTGATTGTATCATGAGGGATCTGATCTCATTATTGGTTTAATCCACTTATAACTGAATGGGCTACTGAGAGGTGGGGGAAATTTCAGGTGATGCAGCAGGAAAGAAGTAAGTAGGCTATCGGGGGCAGGCCCTGTAATAGTTTTTCTTGTATCCTGTCTGTACCCTTCTATTTTCTCATCTTCCATGAGCTGAAAGCTTCTTTATTCTTTATCAGATTTATAGAATTATGTTCTTAGAGGGATTAGCACACATGTACTGAAAATTAGAAAAAAACTTGAGAGTAGAGATAGGTATCTTTACTTATTTTCAATTGGTGTGTGTTAACAAATTACACAAAAAATGGTTTAACAAGGATGTGAAAAAATCTGTACAAGGAAAACAATAGAACACTGAAGAAAGATATGGAAGAAGACATTAGGAGGTAGAATGGCCTCTCATGTTCTTGGATAGGCAGAATTAATATTGTCAACATGGCCATACTAACAATAGCACTATATAGATTCTAAGCAATTCCCATAAAATCACCAATGATATTATGCATAAAACTGGGAAAATTTGTCCTTAAATTCATTTTGAAGAATAAGAGACCCAGAGTAGCCAAAGCAATTCTGAGCAAGAAGAGCAAAGTAGGAAGCCTCACAGTACCCCACCTCAAATTATATTACAAAGCTATAGTAACAAAACCAATCAACTCTCCTCCTCAAAGACCACAACTCCCTAGCCAAGGAGTCCACAGATAGTGTCCTGGTTGAAAACCTAAAAAATTTATCAACAATCTGATTATTAAAAGAATTAAAAGAAGACTTAAGGAAGGAAATAAGAAAGCAATTTCAGGAGCTGAGAAACCACTTTGATAAAGAGCTGGACATTCTGAAAAGAGACATAGCAGAGCTTCAAATTGCAAAACACAGTCAACCAAATTAAAAACTCAATGTAAGATATAAATATCAGAGTAAATTCAGTAGAAAATAGACCTTCAGCTTTTTAAGAAAAAACATCAGATAAATAAGACAGGCTGGGTAATGTTGAATGCAAGGAGGATAGACAAGAAAAAAACCTTACTGAGCATGATCAAAGCTTCTATGGAAGTATGGAACCAGACAAAGAAATAACATGAGAGTAATAGGGGTAGGGGAGAACATTGAAAAAAATGGCATGAAGAACCTTCTCAATGAAAGAGTCAAAGAAAATTTCCACCATATCAGAATTGATCCAGAAATTCAAACTCAAGAGGACTATAGGACACTGAATAGGCCTTACCAAATGAGAAATTCACTGAGACACATATACAAAATGAACAACAGAAAACACGGAAAAATATGAAAGCAATAAGAGAAAACACCAAGTCACATTCAGAAGAAAACCAATAAGGATTACTATGAATTTCTCAACTCATCATAAAGTCAAGGAAAGCATGGAACAATATTTTTTCATATATTAATAGAAAACAATTGCCATCCAAAATTACTATACCCTGTAAACCCAGCTTCAAATTTGATGGGGAAATAACATTCTCCCAAGTAAGAACAAACTAGCAATACATATGACCACAAAACCAGCGCTACAGAGAATACTCAAAGACAAACTTCAAATAGAGGAACAAGCTAACAACTCCCAAAGTCCATCGACAGAGGAAAGACAATAAAAACTAACTCACTAAAAGATATCCAAGATGGCACAAAATATAGCAAAGATCTCAAGCTACGGAACCAAAATCACATATGTATTCTAACAGTGAAGGTGTATGGACTTAATGCCCCAATCAAAAGATACAGATGAGCAGACTAGATAAAAAAACAACAAAAAAATATGGTCCTTACAGGAGATACACCTCACAGCCAAAGATATACACAGATTGAAGGTGAATGGTTGGCAAAAAAAACATAGCAGGCATAAGGCCCAAGAAAGCAAGCCAGTGTTGTGATATCTGACAAAGTAAATTTCCATTAAAAAATTAGTTAAAAGAGATAACGAAGGTAACAACATCTTAGCAAAAGGAATACTACATCAAGAAGATATAACAATAGTTATATCTTCAAAATATGTGGAAAAAGTAGTTAAAGACATTAAATCACTTATCAAAATAAACATAATAATACTGGGGGACTTGAATTCACCATTATTAACAACAGACAGATCATCAAAGCAAAAAATCAATAAACATATCTCTAACCTAAACAACTCTCTCAATCAGTTGGACTTAACAGACATCTACAGAACAGTCCATCCCAAGTCAGCTGAATTCATTTTCTTCTCAGCAGCACATGGATCATTCTCCAAAATAGATCATATCTTAGTACACAAAGGAAATCTTAGCAAGTATAAAAAAGTTGATAGAGTCCCATGTATCCTATCAGATCATAATGGTATAATTCTAGCAATTAACAGCAAGAAAAACAACAGGAAGTACATAAATACATGCAGATTGAATAATACTCTCCTAAATGAAGAATGGATCAAAGAGGAAAGGAGAACAGAAATCAAGAAATTATTGGAAATGAATGAGAATGATGACATAACATATCAAAATCTCTGGGATTGTATGAAAGCATTCATAAGAGAGAAATTTATAGCACTGAGTGCCCTCTTTAAAATCAGGAGAGAGTTCAAGTAAATAAAAGTACACTCCACCTCAATCCTGACAAAACCAGGAACAATTGAATTCCAAATCCAACAGAAGTCAGGAGATAACCAAGATCACATTAGAAATCAACAAAACTGAGAACAACAACAACAACAAAAAATCACAAAGAATCAATGAAGTAAACAGTTGGTTTTTTGAAAAAATAAGTAAAATTAACAAACCCCCTAACCAATCTCTCCAAAAGGAAGAATGAAGGCAAGCAAATCAGGAAAATCAAAGATGAAAATGGAGACACCACCACAGACTCATTTGAAATCCAGAGTACTATCAGAATCTATTTTTTTAAAACTCTACTTTTCCAAGTTTAATAATGTGGAAGACATGGATAAATACCTTGCCACATACAATATTCCCAAATTAACACAGGAGGATATGGAAAATCTAAACAAACCAATCTCAGGTAGAAATTGAAACAGTAATCAAAGACCTTCCAAAAAGGAAAATCCCAGGACCTGATGGATTCACAGCAGGGTTCTACCAGACCTTTACAGAAGAATTAATACTGCTCCTTACTAAGCTATTCCATGAAATTGAAAGGGATATAACCCTCACATATTCTTTTTATGAGGAAAACATGACCCTGATACCAAAATCCAACAAAGATACCTCAAGAAAAGGGAAGTACAGACCAATTTCTCTGATGAACATAGACACAAAAATCCTTAATAAAATTCTAGCAAACTGCATCCAAAAAACATCAAGAAGATAACACATCATGAACAAGTGGGCTTCATTCCAGTAATGCAGGACTGGTTCAACATACACAAATCAATAATTGTGATTTACCACCTAAACAGAATTAAAGACAAAAACCATATGATCATCTTATTTGATGCAGGAAAAGGCCTTTGATAAAATCCAACACTCATTTATGCTCAAAACTCTGGAAAAGTTAGGGATGAAAGAAACATTTTGTAAGAGCCATTTATGACAAACTCATAGATAATATTATACTGAAACAATTCACACTAAATTTAGAAATAGGACGAGGCTGTCTACTCTCACACCTCTTATTCAATATAGCCCTCAAAACCTATTCCAGACCAATAAGACAAGAGAAGGAAACCAAAGGAATTTGAATATAAAAGAGGAAGTTAAACTATCTCTTTTTGCTGATGATATGATCCTATACCTAGAAGGTATTCCCCCTCAAGGAAAAAATCTCTATCAGAAGACTTTTAGAGCTTATAAATGAATTTAGCAAAGTGGCTGATTACAAGATTAACAATCATAAATCAATATCGTTCCTATACTCCAACTGCATTTCTGCTGAAGAAGAAATCAGGGGTATGTCTATGAAAGGAAGCTGGTGTTGCAATACTTATATCTGACAAAGTAGGTTTCAAACATAAATTAATCAGAAGAGATAAAGAAGGCCACTGTAACCTAGTAAAGGAATCAATACAACAGGAAGATATAACCATAGTAAATATATCCTCTCCCAATATGAATGAACCCAAATATGTGGAAAAATTATTCCAGGACATATAACCATTTGTGGACCTCAGTACAATAATATTGGGAGATTTTAATACTCCTCAATCACCAATAGAGAGATCATGAAAGGAAAAAAAGAACAATAAAGAGATATGTAGTCTAAACAACTCCATAAATCAAAAGGACTTAACAGACATCTGTAGAATATTCCACCCCAAATTGGCTGAGTATACCTTCTCAGCAGCACACGGATCCTTCTCCAAAATAGATCATATTCTAGTTCACAAAGGTTATCTTAGCCAATACAAAAAAAGTTGATATAATTCCATGTATTCTTTTGGACTTCAATGGTATGATCTTAGCAATTAACAGCAAGAAAAACAACAGAATATACATACATACTTGGAGAATGAATAATACCCTCTTAAATGAAGAATGGATCAAAGATGAAATAAGAAATCAAGAAACTCTTAAAATGAATGAGAATGATGACACAACATATTGAAATCCCTGGGACAGTATGAAAAATTGTTCAGAGGTAAATTTATAACTCTGAGTGCTTTCATCAAAAATGAGAGGGGCCAAATAAATGAACTTATGCTGAAACTCAAATCCCTACCAAAAGAGGAACAATCCAATTCCAAATACAACAGAAGGCAAGAAATAATGAAGATCAGAGCTGAAATCAATGAAATTTAGAACAAAAACAATTTAAAAATCAACAAAACAAAGAGTAGTTTCTTTGAAAATTCAATAAAATTGACAGACCCCAAGCCAACCTCACCAAATTGAAGAATTAAGTGAAGCAAATCAATAAAATCAAAGATGAAAATGCAGACATAACCACTGACTCAAATGAAATCCAGAGGATTATCAGATCTTATTTTAGAAAGCTATGTTCTTCCAAGTTTGATAATCTGGAAGACATGGAGAAATACCTTGCCACATACAATGCTCCCAAATTAACACAGAAGAACCTTGAAAATCTAAACAATCCAATCTCAGGTAGCAAAATTGAAACAGTAATCAAAGGACTTCCAAAAAAGAAAAGCCCAGGACCTGATGGATGTTCAGCAGAGTTCTACCAGACCTTTACAAAAGAATTAACACCTATCCTTATGAAGCTATTCCATGAATTTGAAAGGGACAGAACTCTCTGAAATACTTTTTATGGGGCAAATATAACTGTGATTCAAAAACCCAACAAAGACACATCAAAAAAACAAAACTACAGACCAATTTTCTGATGAATATAGACACAAAAATCCTTAATTAAATTCCAGCAAACCACATCCAAAAACACTTCAAAAAGATAATGCATCACAATCCAGTGTGCTTCATTCCAGGAATGCAAAGGTGGTTCAACATACACAAATTGATAAATGTGATTACCACTTAACAGAATTAAAGATAAAAGTCATATAATCACCTCAATTGATACAGAAAGGGGATTTGATAAAATTCAACATCCATTTATGAACAAAATTCTGGAGAAGACAGGGATGAAATGAACATTAATTTTGTAAAAGCCATTGACGACAAGCCCATCGCCAACATTATGCTTAATGGTGAATGACTGAAACCATTTCGATGAAATTCGAGTACAAGACAAGGCAATCCACTCTCACCACTCTTATTCAATGTAGTCCTCAAAACCTTAGCCAGAGAAATCAGACAAGAGAAGGAAATCAAAGGAATTTGAATAGGAAAAGAGGAAGTCAAACTATCTCTATTTGTGGATGACATGGTCCTATAGCTAGTACATCCAAAAAATCTCTATCAGAAGACTATTAGAGCTTATAAATTAATTTAGCAAAGTTGCTGGTTACAAGATCAACATTCATAAATCAATAACATTCCTATACTCCAGGAGCAATTCTGCTGAAGAAGAAATCAGGAAATCTGTCCCATTCACAATAATGTCAAAATGAATAAAATACCTGGGCACTAATCTAACAAAGATATAAAGGACCTCTACAATGAAAACTATCAAACATTTTAAAAAGAAATTGAAGAAGATCTGAGAAGATGGGAAAACATTCCATGTTCTTGGTTAGGCAGGATCAAATGCATAAGTTTTTGTTACTTTATACACATTTAGGAATGTACAACAACTCAACTCCTTAATAAAAAAAAAAAAGCAAAACAGTCATACTTATTTCAGGAGTAATTACACCTGTCAGAACATGGAATGAACCTGGATGCTCATCATTCAATTAACAGATTTTTAAAAGGTCATCTATATACACAAGAGAATAATATTCGGCCATAAAAATGGAATGAAATTGTGTCAATTGCACCAAATTGATGTAACTAGAGATCATCCAGTCAAGGACTAGTTCTACCTGGAGATCCATAGCTAAAGCCACTGCACATCAAGGACTCAGTCTCTTAATACAGTGTGTACAGAAAAATTTCATAAAAGTCATCAACAGAATTCACTGCAGCATAGCAGATATTTCTACTCTGAAGCCCACACTCTAGTCCTCCATCTCCTTTCCTGGGAATTGTTTAGTCCTTATTTAGTTTTTATTTTTTAAATGAAATTGCAAGATTATAGTTGGATTTTTCCCTCCTGTATGTCTTGCCAGCCATCTCAACTGTCATGCCATAGACAGGCTGCACCTCCATCTGTTTTCTACCTGATTCTTGGAGTTTTTCTATTCCTCACCTAGGAGATACCCCTTCTCTTCTTTTTCCCATCAGAACTGCTCCAGCTGGGGTAAGGATAAGCCCTTCACCAGCCTCACCTCATCCCTTTTTGGAAGCAGAGTTTCCTTTTTCTGCAGTTCTTTCCCTGTCCCCTGTTGTGTACACTTCTAGCAGCTTGCTAAATTCACATTAGTTTTGGCATTTTTCTGGTGAACTTCTTGGGATTATCTATGCACACAATCATGTCATTTGCAATTAAAGACAGTTCTACTTCTTCCTTTCAAATCTTTCTTCCTATAATTTTCTTGCCTTATTTCAATCAATGCTGAACAGAAGAGGTGAGAACTGGTATCCTTAACTTTCCTCCAGTTTATGTGCCTGCTGTTCAGGCTTTCTCATGAGATATGAGATCAGCTATAGGCTATTTCTACTTTTTATCACATTGAGATGTTTTCCTTTTATTCCTTATTTGCTTAGAACTTAGAACATGAATGAGAGTTGAATTCTGTGAATTGCTAATTTTGCATCAAAGATGGTGATTTTGCTAATGTTATTAATAGTATCACTTAATATTCTATTGTTAATACTAATATGGCATTTCTGGTGGCTGGGAAGATGGCAAGCTGCAGGAAGGCTGCTTCTCGTTTGGCTCTGTGACCGGATGTAAAAACTCCTGGACAACTCCATTGCTACAAGGTGCGTTTTGGGGATAGTCATCACTGGAACATAGCACTAGTTTGGGGAGTTGTTTGGATGATCAGATATTTGGGATCAAAAAGTGGAAAAGAGGGATTATATCCATCCTGGGTGGGATACAGCAGCCACAGCTGCAACCGTCATTAATCCCAATCAGCATGGGAGTGGGGAAGGAGACAAACCATAACCTGCGAGTACATCTGCTGCTGAGAAGCTGCGTTCCATAAGGAATCATGCATTGGGCTCAACTAGAGACACCTCTATGGCACCTCCACCGCGTAAAGGGAGAACAGTGGCTCTCAGCTACCTGTGAAAGAAAGAATCAGGAGTTTTATGGGACAGACTCCCTGGCGGGAGCAAGTCGGGTGTTCAGAGTGGGCTACTATGCAATTGTGCCAGGAACCAGCCATAGTTCACAGGTTGAATCTGGAAGACAAGGTATGGGAAAGGCCCAGTTTTCACTTTGTTTAGGGAGATTCAGGTTTGTGGAGTAAAGGGGAGCCTTGCTCAGCCCTGTCCACCCCCACTCCAGCCAGAAGGATCATCTGATAAGCTAACCTCTAAGAGTCCTCAGTCGATTCAAAAATCCTGGAAGACTGGGAGTGCAACCACTGGTAGAGGGAGCACAGACAGTATCTCATCCCCCCTGAACATAAAAGCCTTAAGACTCCTGAGTTTCAGATCCCCCAGGGAGGCTGTCAAAGACCAGCCCTCAGGGCATTCCTTAATCTGATCTCTTCACTGAAATCTCCTCCTAGAAATCCCAGGAGTATAAAGACAACCCAGTCCTCTACTTGAGATCACATAATTATAAGCTGAGAGACCCTGCTATCAAAACTCGGGAGGACAGTGAACATCTGCTCCCAAAGGGCACAGAGACAATCTTATGACCATAGATCCAAGTTTTCCTTAATAATTTTAAAATTTTTTTTCTTTCTTGTTTTTGACGTGTATTTGAGAGCCAACTGGAAAAGTTGATTGGCTCATGGACATATAAAAATACTAGCCGTTGTGGTTTTTGTTTTTGTTTTTCAGTTTTTGTTTCATTTATCTTTGTTGAGATTTTTTTCAGTTGTCTTTCCCTGTTCTTTTGGGGTTTTTTTTCTTCATCTTCTCTCTTTTTTTCCCTTTTGTCTCTTCTGTCTATCCTTGTCCTGCTTGCTGAGAGGAGGGATTTGGTCAGTTCATTTAGTATTTGAAGTATATTGTGCCCTAAATGCATAATTTTCCTGCACTTGCTTCTACCCTTATGTGATCACCCAAATCTTATTAATATCGCTTTCACCCTTCCTCTCTTTTGCTACATCTATCTTTTTTCCCTCCAGAGTCTGTTTTTTCTTTCTCCAGCAAATCCTTCACCTCTTTTACTTTCTCTCTGTCCATGATTGGACAATACAATCTCCTCTCTAAATTTCTCTTACATTCCCTTCTATATCAGGCTTCCAATTAGTTTTTACCTTTTGACCCCCCCAATCATTAAGGTTGTGCAACTATTACTGCTGTGAATGCCAAACTCAATAACTATTGAATGCTTTGAAGCTTGACATAGGTGATAGTTAAATACTAATGTCACTGAAAGTATTGACTAACTCTACCATTTGTTCCATAGGTGGAATTTAACAATGTAATATAGTTTGTACTAAATAACCAATTTAATACTATTCATCATATGCATAGGTTGTTCGTATTGATGATCTCCTATTAGCTCATGAGGAGTTGGAAATCTTAAGGGACACTAACAGTTCATAGGATAGGGGTTTGACTTCTGAATTCAGCTTTCCTGACAATACCCCAACCCAAGTAAGGGATGGGATGAAACTCCCAATCTAACAGCAAAGACCCAAAAAAAAAAAAAAAAAAAACAACCAGATAGAAATCTCAGGTCAAGAACTCGCTTCAATTAACAGAGTGAGAAGTCTGAGTAACACCCCCCCACACACACACACATCTTTGCATGCCCAGGTCCCACCACAGCAGGTGAGCCAGACACCTCCAAGGACCCCACACTCAGATACCACCCAACTTTCAGGCACACCTGCCAGGTGGGCCCATCTTACCACCAAGGATCTCAGATCTCAGTGCAGCACATAAATTAGTCCATTCTGGCCCACCTCACATATCTGGAACCCCCTATGACCCAGTGACATACCTATACTGCTTAGCTTCAACACTGCAGTGGACTGCCCATCAATCCCAACAGGTGCCAAGTCTGAGTCCTTGAACCTTAACCCAAAAGCTTCAACAAAACAAGGCTCCAGGCAGAAAAAGCTTTCTGGAAGGAAGTGGTCATCAGAGAGGTGATATGTGACTCAACCCTTACATATAAGGAAGAAGAACCCAGAGACTTGTCTTGCTTCCACACAGGGATCCCCAATTCAAAAATCCAGAAGAAGCTCTTCAAAGATGAGGAATCAAACTGGAAGAGGTTCACCTCAAACACACAACTCCCCTAGGAAGGAGTTCATGGCCAAGGGCCAGGAGGAAAATCTAGAACAAATTATCAATGATCTGATAACAAAAAGGAACAATGAATTAAAAGAAGAGTTAATGAAGGGAATAAATGAGAAAACTCAAGATTTGAAAAGGAAGTAGCAGAGCTAAAATCTGTAGTCAATGACATGAGAGGGGCCATGGAAGAATTTTATGATAGACTAATTTCGTAGAAAATAGAACCACTGCTGTTGAAGAAAGAATTTTTGACAATGAGGACAGGCTGAGAAAGCTTGAGCGCATGGACGACAAGAAAGAAAAACAACCGAAAGAACATGATCAGAATTTTAAAAATGTCTGGGATGAAATGGGAAGAAAAAAATAAGAGTAATTGGGATACAAGAAGAAATTGAAACAAAAACAAATGGTATGAGCAACATCCTCAGAGAAATTGTGAAAGAAAACTTTCTCATATAAAAATAGAATCAGATATGCTCATCCAGGAAGCTTAAAGGACACCCAATAGGCCTAATCAAATGAGAAACTCACCAAGACACATCAGATTCAAAATGTACAACAGGGATATCAAGGAAAGGATATTAAAAGCTGCAAGGGAAAAACACCAAATCACACTCAGAGGCAAACCAATAAGAATTGCCTCTGTCTTTTCAACCCAGAATCTGGAGGCAAGAAGGTTCTAGAAAGAAATCTTTCAATGCCTGAATGACCACAACATGCAGCCAAGAATACTATACCCAGAAAAACTCAGCTTCAAATTCGATGGGGAAATAAGAACTTTTCATGATAAGATCAAAATGGCAGTATTAGCGAACAGAAAACCAGGCTTACAAAGAATTCTCAAAGATACACTCCACACAGAAGAACAAGTAATCAATACCCAACACCCACAAATAAAGGAAATTCAATAAAATTGCATCCTATCAATACCCAACCAAGAGAGCCACAGAACTTACTAATAATATGCAATAACTATGAACCACATACACACTTCTACTATAAAACTGAATGTGAATGGTTTAAATGCACCACTAAAAAGACAGACTAGCAGAGTGGATCAAAAAACAAAATCCAACAATATGCTGCTTACAAGAAACCCACCTAACCATCAATGACATGCACAGATTAAGGGTAAAATGATGGGAAAAAAAATGTACCATATGTACAGCCCAAGAAAGCAAGCCAGCATCACAATACTTATATCTGACAAAGTAGATTTCAAACATAAACTAATCAGAAGAGATAAAGAAGGCCACTACTTATTAGTAATGGGAACACTACAACAGGAAGACATAACCATAGTAAATATATTCTCTCCAAATAACGATGCTCCCAACTATGTGAATAAATTACTTCATGAAGAAGAAAATAAGAAATCAATTCCATTCACAATAACCTCGAAAAGAATAAAATACTTGGGAATTAATATAACAAGGGAAATCAAAGACCTCTACAACAAAAAAATTATTGGACATTGAAGAATGAAATCCAAGATGACCTGAGAAGATGGAAAGATGTTCCATGCTCTTGGTTAGGCAGAATTAATATAATAAAAATGGCCATTCTGCCAACAGCTCTATATAGATTCAATGCAATCCCCATAAAGATACCAATACCAATGTCATTCTTTACAGATATAGAGAAAGCAATTCTCAAATTCATTTGGAAAAATGAGAAACCCAGAATAGCCCAAACATTACTAAGCAAGAAAGATGAAACAGGTGGTTTTGCTATACCAGATGTAAAACTATGCTACAGAGATGTAGTAACAAAAACATCATTGTATTGGTATCAAGATAGGAATGAAGACCAATGGAATAGAATAGAAGACCCTGAAACAAACCTACAAATCTTTAAGCATCTGATCTTTGACAAAGGGGGACAAAATATAACATGGAGGACAGAAAGACTATTTGACAAATGGTGCTGGACAAACTAAACAGCCACTTGCAGAAAGTTGAAATTAGACCCTTATCTTTCACCTTGCACAAAAATCAAATCAAAACGGATCAAGGAACTAGGAATTAAACTAGCTAAGTTGTAACTACTAGAAGATAAATTAGGACCAACACTCCAGAATTTGGGAGTAGGCAAAGATTTTCTCAACATGTCACCTACAGTAAAAGAAACAAAGTTAAAAAAATCAGTGAGTGGGATGTCATAAAGCTAAAATGATTTTCTTTTGCACAGCCAAGGAAATCATCAAAACTGTCAAGAGACTTTCTACAGAATGGGAGAGAATCATGGCCTGTGATTCATCTGACAGAAGACTAATATCCTCAAAAATCTCAACCTCAAAAACACTAATAACCCAATCAATAAATGGACCAAATAGCTAAATAGAAATTTCTCAACAGAGGTCATTGAACAAGACAATGAATATATGAGAAAGTGCACTAAATCACTAGAATAGGGTGGGATCTATGGGGTAAATCTAATTTAAGAATATATATATATATCATATTGTTACTTTGGGTGCATTTTTATTGTAGAATAACTAAATTTCTTAATAAAAACTAATATTGCATTCCTGAGATTTTACTAACTTGGTTATGATGGATTATGCATTTTATAGTATTGTGAGATTGACTTTTCTAATATTTTCTGGTGCTGTGTCTCTGTTCACAAAAGATATTAGTTTGTAATTTTCTTACCTTAAAATGTCCTTGTGACAATTGGAGTCATAGCTTGGCAGTAAAGTGTTTGACAAAGGTTCAGGAGGCCCCAGGTTTGATCACTAGCACTGCAAAAGTAATAAAAATAATTAATATTAAAGAAAAAATTAAGCATTTTTTGTAGTAAAGTAATTGAGGTCTAACTTCTGCTGGCCTCATAGAATGGGTATGGCAGGGCTGGAGTGGTGGGTTAGCAGTTCTGGTGCTTACCTGGCATGCACAAAGATGTGAGTTCAAACCCCAGCACCATGTACACTACAAAATACTGGAGCAATGAAGGCCACATGAAAAACGAAATAAAATTGACTCTCTTTCTCTCTCTGTCTCTCTCTCTTTTTAAAAGCAGAGGAGGGAAGATGGTGACCTGAAGCGTGACAACATTTCCTGGGGCTCTGAGACTGCTTGGGAAAAATCCACTGCATCAGCAATTTTCCAAGGTGCGTCCAGGGGAAACTATATTTGATTGTCTACTACTAGTTTGTGAAGCTTTTTTAAAAGGAGCCGAGCCTTAGGAGTTTCGTGAGAAGGGAAAAAAATTTCAAAAAAGGGTGGGGGGGGTTCCCCTCCCGCCATGGGCACAGAAGCCTGCCACTGCGGACAGCCTGCCAGAACAGCTCCTTGCTTGGTGTTTGCGGGGCATTCCTACGAGTTTGGAAATAGGAAGTTTTTGTCTGTTCTACCAAGAATGGGAACAGTACCCTTCCATCCCACGGCTCGCTGGACACATTCCTGAACGGCTCCAGGGACGGGAATACAAACGTCAGCCACCGATCCAGAGGGTCTGACCAGAAACATAGATTTCATCGCTAAACTCACCCTGTCTGTAACTAATTAGACCCCCGCCAAACCTGTACTCTGTGGGGGGCTATAGCCGTACTCGAGGGCGGCCCCCTGGGGTGCCCATTCGCTAGCCGCCATTACGAGCGACAGGACTACATTTCCCATCGGCTGCAAAGGCAGGGCTACGGTGCTTCTGTCAGAACTAGGGGAATTTTTCCCTGTATGGACAGGAACACTGACGACTTCCTTTTCGTTCTGTGCGCTCATTGGTCACAATCCCGCACAAGCTGCAGAGATGGGGCAGCAAGCTGCATTAAAGATCCAGTGGGTCTGAGCAGAAACTTAGATTTCATTGCTAACCCCATCCTGTCAGTAACTAATCAGACCCCTGCCAACCTTGCACTCTGTGAAGAGTGCTTGGAGACAGCCCCCCACAGTGCCCGGTCGCTCTCACCGCCATTAGGAGTGGAGCGACAGGACTACATTTCCCATCGGCCACATAGGAGGGGCTAAGGAGCGTATGTCAGAAGGAGGAGAAAGTTCTCGGTTCGGCTAGCAACGGTGGCAACTCCATTACGTTCCGAGCTCACTGGACACAGTCCCGCATCGGCTACAGAAGTAGCCACGACTGCGGATGCGAGCAGAGACACAGATACTGTTGCTGAACCAGTCCCTACCCTAAGTAAAACACTTGTCTCCCAAGCCCGCACATTGTGGGGAGCAATCCTGGTACCGGGAGACAGCCTGCAGGGGGCCACAGACTGAGAGACATTCACATTGAGGTCCCAGAGACACCCTCATTGTCTATAGATACAAGTTTTCATTAAGAATTTTTCATTTGTTATTGTTATTTTCTTTTGCTTTTTTAGCTTTTAAATTTTTTATTTTTTAACTCATTATCTTTTTAATTTTTATTCTTGCTCTATCTTATTTTTTATCTCAGCATATTTTATTTTTTTATTATACTGATTTTTTCTCTTTTTTTCTTCTTTTTCTTTCTTTCTTTCTTTTCCTTTCTTCCTCTCTTTCCCATTTCTAGCTTTATGGTTAATACTAAAGTTAATGTTGGTGGATGTAAATATTTATTTGTGTGTATATATTGTTGATTGACTACTACTCTTTCTAAGTCTTCTTAGCCTCTACTGCTACCCCTATAACATTAGATCCCAAATAGGAAAACACTCAATGATAGCATGATAGACTCTACCCTTGGAGAGTGAAGACAACTACACCCCACACTAACCTCTTGCTCCCCTATACTCTGATAATCCCTAAATATAAGCATTTATCCCTCACCCTCACCCAAAGACTTTACCCTTCCTGCATCCCAATCCTATATTTTCCTTGACCTACTCCTCCCTAATCTCTTGTCCCTCTTTACTTGAAGGCAAGAGCGATTTCTTACCTCCCCAACCCACCTCCTTGAATTCCTAGTCTTCCCTTCCCCCCTTTTTCGGAGAGACCCTGATATCTGAAGAAATAGACACGTGGCAAAACGGGCATTGGCTGGCTCTCATGATTAGCTGAGAGTTCTCTCTCAACATAACCCATTACAATGAAACTAAGCCATAAGAAGCTCCAATTACTCCACCAAGAGCAATTTTCTCGAAGTACAAATCACGCTCTTGGACCCAGAAAATGAGGAAAAGGGGAAATATTTCACTTCCTCAACCCCAAAGCTCTCCACCAAAGGATTCCATGACTGGAGCCCTAGATGAAAGTCAAAGGCATTATGTCAGCATTATGATTAGTAATAAAAT
>PVKS010013816.1:0-49854 GCA_004027875.1 Aplodontia rufa | reverse complement strand
TGCTTAGTGAAGTCTCCCAATCTCAGAGACTGAAGGGCCGAATGGTTTCTCTCATCTGTTGATGCTAGCATATATGGGGAAGCAGTATGGCAGGCGGCTAACCTAACAAAACTTCAAATTGAATGACTTTCAGAGTAATAGGGGGATGGCTCTCTAGGATACTTGGAGGTGTAGGGAGGGAGATAGGGAAGGGGGAGGGTATATGAAGAACTCATAGGAGTCTGGAGATTGGGAAGATGGGGGAACCATCCCTGAAGCCGATGTCATTCCTCCATGAGCTACTACCCATTTAACGCATGAGTTCTTCTGGGGGAAACTGCAACAGGTGAAACCCAAGGTGGTTTATCTATGATTTGACATTACCCCTGGATAACAAAGTTTATATACATTGATTGCTACTGTTTTGATAATGTTTCCCCCTCAACTGTATCTCTATATACTTCTAATAAAAAAAAGAAGTTCTAGATTTAGAATACAGAGACATGGATTATAATTCTGGCCCAGCAGCTTACCATGTCACCTGGAGCACATCACTCTGTCTCTCTGTGATTCTATTTCTCCAGGTGTAAAATGGGGATATTAAAGCAGATGTTCTGTGTGGTTTCAGAATAAACAGGATGACCTGTGTGAGAACCTGGCACAGCACTAAACACATAGTTCAGTGAATGATTGGAATGAGAATCGAGTTTTCTGACAGACAGGAAAAGGAAAAATAAAGCAAGTAAATACAATAAATGATTATAAATAGAGAATATACTAGATGCTGAATAAGATTCAGGTTGTTTATTGTTTCTTGATAAGGGGGATTGAACCCAGGGGCTCTTTACCACTGAGCTACATCCCCAGTCCTTTTAATTTTTTATTTTGAAACAGGGTCTTGTTAAATTGCTGAGGCTGGCCTCAAACTTGTGATCCTCCTGCCTCAGCCTCCTGAGTTGCTTGGGTTACAAGCGTGTGCCACCACACTCAGCAAGATCCAGGTTTTATTCTCAGCTACCACTAGCTAAACGACCTTGGACAGGTCATTTCACTGTTTTTGCCTTCATTTTTTTAATCTGTAAAATCTTGGGCTTACCTGAGATGATCTCTCCCATTCTGCTTTAACTTTGTAGGATCCTGCAATGATCTTGGTTTAGTACAGTTGTTAATGTTGCTTTTTGCTCAGTGATTTGCATCCCAAGAAGTTGTTCTTAAAATAGAATAAGGTTGCAAAACCTATTCATTCATTGTTACAGAAAAATAATCCATTTTTTATTAATTATGCAACAGGCATGATTCAGAGTATAAAGTATGGGTAGAGCAAGAATATGGCCCTCAAAAATTGTACTTATTTTTTTCATAATCTCTCTTGGAATTACAATTTTCCAGTGGAAAAACAGGGCCCTATGTAGTCTCCATTAAAAAAAAAAAAGATAGAAGCAATATAAACTTTTCTTTCTCTAGTAACAGAGTGGTTTCCTCCAATGTTATCCAAAGTATCTGCATCTGTTATTTTTACTTTTTCTAACCTCGAAGTGTCCCATCCTCCTACAACTCAACTCATCCATTGAAATCCCCAGAAGTCTTTCCCTTGACATACAGTGGCTGTTACCTCTGCTGCTTAGGAGATTAGACCTCTCCCTGGAACGCCATCCTATGCCACGGTGTTGCTATTCCTACTCTTGAGGTTAAAAGCTGAATGGTGGTAAGATTTCATCTTTCTGCTGAGAACAGATTGATCTTGAAGCAAGCAGGTAGTCTGTACCCTGTTCCAGATGCAAGTTGCAGAACTTCTTTCTCAAACAACACACTTATTTATTTATTTATTGGTACTTGGGATTGAACCCAGGGGTGCTCTACCATTAAGCTACATTCGTAGGCCTACATTATTTATTTATTTATTTATTTAATTTATTTTAATTTCAAGATAGGGTCTCACTAAATTGCTTAGGGTCTCACTAAATTGCTGACTCTGGCCTTGAACTTGCAATCCCCTGCCTCAGCCTCCCAAGCCACTGGGATTGCAGGTGTGCACAGCTGTGTCCAGCACACAATACACTTTTTAAAACTATGACAGTATGTTTATTTTGCAAGTTATTTTCAATTCTTTTGTCATATTTTCCCCATGTTTTTACATTACACATTTTTTCTAGACTTTTTAAACATTTAATAGAAGTTGTCAGAAGGGAAAAATATATTCTTTCTGCTGAATAATATCACATTTAACTTAAAGATCATGAACCTTTCCAAAATCAAGAATTGATGTTGCTGGACAGTCACATTTATTTGTAGTCTCAGTAGGAAAATAACCCTTATAAAACTGTAACAAAGCTCACACCTCAAAATAAACACCGTGAAATATATACAATCATATCCATATTCAACAGTTTTATAATATCCAGAAAGTTTGGATTTTTAGAAATGATAAACAAAATAGCTTTACATTGAGAAAATAGGCATTATACCTGTTTATACAGGTATAATGTATAAATTTTAAAAATTTTTAAATTTTAAAATTTTAAAAATTCCTTCAACCTCACATTAAAGCTTTGAAAAATATTTTATAGTGTTCATTTCTTCATTCCAAATATTTTAAGTACCTATCTGTAATAAAAATGAGAATTTCTCAAGTTCTAGAAATCATCTAGAGATGGAAAAAGTCATTTTCCTTTCATATGCCAATCTAAATGATCTGTAGTAGCTGCCGGAGCAATACATTACAGGGCATAGTGAGGCTGGGCTTACGCTCAGCAGGAGTGAGGTGTCCAATGCACCCACGTGGGTCAGCAGGTGTACAATGGCACATGCCTATTGTCCTTGTTCCATGATCATCAGACCACAGCCATTTGGCCAAATCTGGCCACATCCACCCGTTTCTAAATTGTCTGTGTGCTTTCATGACACAGCAGAGTTGAGTCTCAGAGCATGTGGCACACAAAACCAGAAATATTTACTCTCTGCCTCTTTATAGACAATGTTTACTGACCCTTGATTCTAATCCAACCCTCTCATCTTTTAAATACTAGAAATATATTTCCTGTTTTCTTGTTTGGCATAGGACTTTTTAAACTTGTTCATTATAGATATGCATAGTATTTGGGTTCATTTGGATACAATTATATAAATCTGAATATTATTTGCTTCAATTCTGTTGCCAGTATTTCCCCTTTCCCATTCCTGCCCTTTTCCCTTCTCCCTTTCCTCTACTATTTTGATCCTTCTTCCTTGTGTTTATAATTCTTTTTGAAAATGCTGCATTACGGATGTACAGAAAGGTGGAATTCACTGCAGTGGATTCATTTGTGTACACAGGAAAGTTTGGGCAGATTCATTCCACTCCCCCTCCCTTTTCTTATCCTTCCTCCCTCCTCTCTTCCCCTCTTCCTTTTCTCCACAAATAGCTCTCCTGTTTTCATGGAATTCTCTGCACACAAACACTTTTTTCTTATTTTTCTTTTCTTTATTTTTTTTCCTTTTCCTTATTTTGGTCTAGCTTCCACATACGAGAGAAAATATTCGACCCTTGACTTTCTGAGTCTGCCTTATTTCACCTAGCATGATGCTCTCTAGTTCTATCCATTTAGCAGCAAATAACATGATCATTCTTCTTTATGGCTGAGTAAAACTCGATTGTGTATACACCACATTTTCTTTATCCATCCATCTGTTGACGGGTACCTGGGTTAGTTCCATAGCTTGGCTGATGTGAATTGTGCTGCTATAACACTGATGTGACTAGATCACTGTAGTGTGTTGATTTGAGATCGTTTGGATATATACCAAGGAGTGGGATAGCTGGGTCTTATGGGTCGTTTCTAACTTTTTGAGGAAACTTCATGCTGCTTTCCAGAGTGTCTGTACTCATTTGCAGTCCCACCAACAATGTATGAGTGGTACCTTTCCCCCCATATCCTCACCAATATTTGTTATTATTTATATATTTGATAATTGCCATTCTGACTATACTGAGATGAAATTTTAGTGCAGTTTTGATTTGTATTTTCATGATTGCTAGACATGATGAACATTTTTTTCATATAATTTATTGGCCATTTGTATTTCTTCTTCTGAGAACTGTCTTTCTAGTTCTTTTGCCCATTTATTAATTGTGCTATATGGGGTTTTTTTTTTGTGCTAAGTTTTTTTTAAAATTTCTTTATATATTCTGGATATTCTGAGAAGTAGGTGGCAAAGGTCTTCTCCCACTCTGTAGTTTCTCTATTCATGTTATTATTTCCTTTGCTGTGCAGAAGTTTGACTTGGATCTTAAACTCACATTAACTAGTCAAATCAATATAATAACCATTTATTACCAGAGTGAATTCAAATTAGGAACACAATTTTTTACTTGGAAGAATCACCATAATGGAACCAAACCATGACCCAGACTCCTCGCATCAGTATGTCAACTTTGTTCACATCTTTTTTTTTTTTTTCTTAAAGAGAGAAAAGGGGGAAGGGAGTGAGAAAGAGAGAAAGAAAATCCACTTTATTCATTTTTTTCATCTGGCCTTCATTTCTCTGACACTTAGTTGTTGTATATGGTGCTGAGGTTTGAACCCAAGTCCTCAAGGACACCAGGCAAGTGCTCCAACCACTGAGCCACCATTCTAGCCCCCTTTGTTCACATCTTAGTGATAATATTTTTGAATTTTGATCTAGAGCTTCCTTACCATGTGATTTTTGTTTAAATAGAATGGTTTCGACATAATAAAACTATACTTCACAGTTGTAAAGATGTTTCTGTCATGCCATTGAAAGGAAGAATAATCTTCTAGTATTGTATGTTATAAAATCTAACTGAAGTACATTGATAAAACAAAGATACATTGAAAACAGGGTGATCCTGTTTGGTCTAGATTTGTTCCCTCTAATATAGCCACTAGTCACATGTTCCTGAGCTTTTAAAATATGGCTAATCCAAGTTGAGAAATGTTGTACATATGGATTTTTAAGACATGCTCTGAATGAATGAATACGAAATATATACCATTAGTTTTTTCTAAGATTATGTGTTGATATGGTATTTTAGATATATGGGGTCAAATAAAAAATTTCATTAAAAGTGTTTTCATTGTTTCTTATTTTTGATCTGGCTACTAGAAAATTTAAAATTGTACATCTCATGTGGTTTTAGTGGAGAAAAATTTAAAATAAGTTTTATGAAGCCAAGCTGAATCCAATAAGAAAACAGATATACAGTTGCAGAATACGTACTATTGTTACATGCCTCTGCTGATGTTCATCAACAGACATCATATCCCTAATGACAATAAGCAGCATCCCAGGATAGCAATAGCCCAATAAGTCTGCCTTTTAAACATCAGGAGAAAACTGAGGTGTGTCTCATGACCAAAATCCTAATCATCTACTCCCTTTCCTTTTAAGTCTTGTGTAGCTCCACAAAGTATATGGGGTCTCCAACCCCAAGTATGCAGCCCTCCAAAAAAGAACATGACCTGAAATGCACCTGTTGACCTAGCAAAAATAATTACTACTGTGGGAACAGTTGAATTCACGGAGAATTTATACCATGTAAATCCAGATCACATTGTTTGATCGTTCATCTCAATAAGGACTGAAGGACCAGACACACGGAGACATGAACCACAGCTATCGAGTGCTGCGCAGGCCCTCCACGCTGCCTGAGGGAGAGCATCTTGCTCCTGTTAACACCGACAGCCAGGAAGCCGGGGTGAGGCTTGGGTCCCTCAAGCAGATCTAATCCACCCTATCCAGACGTATTCTTGAGCAGAACTTGGGAGATCAGTTGTTTTTTTTCTCTGAAATTGTCATTAAATCATGAGTAATTTGACACTGTTTTCTGCATAAATTTGTCCTCTGGAAATGAGCAGACTCAGGCTTGTGAAAATGGAAATTGATTTACTTTCTATTCTTCTTCAGTTCATCTATTTCGAGTCTCCTTCTGGGATATGCAGGAGACTGCACTGTTTTCAAGTAGTGGAAATTTCTTTTTAAAAATGTAACTGAGGGATATTTGGAACAAGGATGCACTCAGCTGACTGGTTTACCATCCAGCACCACATCCCTCACTAAGCAGGGAGAGTCCGGACCACTTGACGTGCCACTGGCAGCCTTATGAGACATCAACCTTCCTCAGCTGGATCCACTCCATGGTAATATCTTGCTTATTTAAGATAGAGCATAAATTTAAACATTCTGTTTCTGTACACCTTATCAAGCAGCAATGGCTCAACTGGATGATAGATTATAATGATGATCATTCCAAGGTAAATTGCAGAGCTTTGGCCCACTTTTGGGGCAATCTGATTAATATTGCTACCTTCTGGTGAGCCAGTACCACAAACTAGCCATTTCATTTCATAATAAAGTACCATCACAATCACTGGAGCAATGCTCTCCATTTAGGCGCTGGATTAGAATCCAGGCGAATCCACAGTATAGACTTTACACATCATCAGCTTCCACACAGGACATAAATTGCACTAATATAGTAATATACTGAAATCCAGACCAACTGTTTGTCATCGGATTAGAATGTGATGACACAAAATAAAGATGTGAGACGGAATCTGTGCTGAGGTCTAAATTCACATTGGAAGGCTGGAAAGAAAAGACTGTTTATAAAATTACAGCCTAGGAATTGCTGCCAAAGTCAGCCTTTGGTGCAGCTGTAAGTCGGACGGAATCCACCCCCTGACATTAGACCCGCACAGTGGCATGCTGCCGCTCTCAAGCTTCCCTGGGTGGAAACTACATGTCATGCTACAAAGTAGGCACTGTCAAGTCAGCGCTGTCATCCTGATTGGATCTCTGTGATGGGTGGCTCATTTGTTCTCTTCCACCCAGCAGAAAGAAGGCCACCAGAGCACTTGTGGTTTTACCATTCCTATCTGTCATCCCAGGTTTGAGTTCTCCCTAATTGATCAGACTTCATGAGTCCTGCCCACAAGGACTTTTATCTCTGATAAGTGTTTGTGCGCGCTCTCTCTCTCTCTCTCTTTCTCTCTTTTTTCTTCCTGAGGTTTTCGTTCTTTTTCAAATCCTCTATTCTTCATCTTTGGCTCCTAAGAAATGATGACTTCCTTGCTACAGATACTTTTTCCTTAGATAGTGTGCTGTATCACTTATAAAACCCAAGCATGCATTGTAGTTCTGCAATTGAGAAAAAACTGGGGCTGTATGTAGAGATATGGAATAGATGCTTTTGCAGAAGTATTATTTGCACTAGAGATAAAAAAGTGTGATACAATTGCCTATACAATTAAGAAGCTCTTAGAGGACTATCTTAATAGATTTTTAAAATTAAGATATTTGAAATTACAGTCATATCCACATATTTTAAGACTCAGCAGGTTGGATAGGGCAGCAGGAAGGTGAGGGTATGGGCTTAGCCTAAGTTTGGGCTAGTTACTTTAGTATCTTTCATGCAAGTTGATCCTTATAAATCAAATTATTAATTCAATTTTATAAAAAAAATTGTTTAGAGAGCAAAAGTGACTTGTTCAAAGTTAATTCCTAAGCCACAGGGCCAAATCCAAATCTTCTGATCCTTCTCATTTTTTCATAATATATTTATAGTTTCACATAGATAAAAACAGCATTAAATACTACATTTTTTTTGTCTTGCATGGCATTGTTAAATATAGTCATACCATATGTCATAAGCATTTTTAATCCACTTTACTGAGGTATGATGATCATACCAAAAGCTGTATGTATTTAATGCATGCATTTTGATGTTTGAAGATAAACATATACCCATGAAACCATCACCATTATCAAAGCCATATAGATAGCCATCATCTCAAAAGTTTTTTACTGCATTCCTTATTATTGTTATTTTTGTTTAAAAAACAACACTAGATCTACCCTCTCAGCAAATTCTTAAGTATACTATACAGTACTATTAACGATAGTACTGTACTAGGCTATACAGTAAATCTCTAGGCCTTCTTCATTTTGCATCCTAAAAATGTGTACTCTTTGATCAATAGCTTGCTGTTTTTTCCCCTTTCACCAGGCCCTAGTAACCATTACAATTCACACTTCACTTCAACAAGTTTGATGATTTTTGGATTCCTCACATAAATGGGATTGTACAGTATTTATCCATGTATGGCTTATTCCACTTAGCATAATGTACTCCAGGGTCATCCATGTTGTCACAAGTGGCATATCTCCTTCTTTATTAAGGCTAAATAATATTCCATTTTATGTATACACCATATTTTCTTTACCAATTCACTCACTGATGCACATTTAGTTGTTTCATGTTTTGGCTATTGCAAACAATGCTGAAATGAACATGGAAGTGTAGATAATTTTTCAAGATCTTGATATGAATTCCTTTATACATTCAGATGTAAGATTGCTAGATCATGTGGTAGCTCTGTTTTAAATTTCTGTCTAGTAACTTCTATTCTACTTTCCATAACAGCCATACCAAAATATATCCCCACCTACAGTGCGCAAGAGTTCTCTCTTTTCCCACATCCTCCCAATACTCATTATCTTTTTATCTTCATGACAATAGCCATCCTAATTGGTATAAGGTGATATCTCACTATGATTTTGATTTGTATTTCTCTGGTGAATTAGTGGTGTTGAGTATGTTTTTTATACACTTGTTGGCCATTTGTACATCTTCTGTGGAGAAATATCTATTTGGTTCTTTTGTCCATTTTTAATCATAGTATTACTAAATTTTGCCAGTGAGTTATAGGATTCCTCATATTCTGTGGAGATATGTGTCGGATCTATGACTTACAGATATGTTCTACCATTCTGTACGTTGCCTCTTCTTGTTGTCTCCCTTGCTATCTAGATGCATTTCAGTTTAATGATATCTACTTGTCTAATTATGCTTTTATAATCTGTGCTTTTGGTGTCATATCCAAGAAAGCATTGCCAAGGCCAGGGTCAAGAAGAAAATTTTTCCTGTAGTCTTCTTGGAGTTTTATGGTTTCAGGTCTTATTTTAAATCCATCTTCAGTTGATTTTTTTGTGTGATGTAAGATAATAATTCACTTTTCAGTTTGCTTGCAAGTATCCAACTTCCCCAATATTTATCTGAAAGACTGTCCTTTCCCTGATGTATATTCTTGTTGAAGATCAGTTGACCATATATGCATGAGTTATTTCTTGGCTCTTCTGACTCTTAATCAAAAATTCTACAAGTAAACAAGAGGGAAGGGATCTGGGGAAGGTGGAAGGGAGGGATAGGGGAATATGAGGGAGTGAAACAGATTAAATTGTGCATATATGAATGTATCATGACAAATCCCTTAATTATGTAAAATTATAATAATCAATAAAATATTTTTTTAAAAATACCTCCAACCCCTCCCTCACCCCCAGGCTTTAGATGGTTAAGTCTGGTTCGTGTTAGATGGTTAACTCTGGTTCGTGGTTAGAATCAAAGAAATGCATCAATGCAGAGTAGTGGATTAGAATTACCCAGTGTTAATTATATTTAGAACTCAATGAATGTACCTTTACCATATTATGTGAACTCCTGGTATAGTCAGCAAGCAGTTGATAATTATGGATTGGCTCATTAATATTTATTGTAATTTTTCTTGAGCAGCTGCTTTGTACCAGACTGTCTACTAGCTTATGAACTAATTAATGTACTGTAATCTTTGATTAAGCATCACTCCAATTCTTTTAAAATAATCTGATCATTCCAGCTGCTGAAAAATGACTAGAAATGGATGATACATTTTGGTAATTGATTCTTGGTATTCAGGCTCAATGGAAAGACACACTTATTCCTTGGAAATTCTACCACTTATTCCAAGAGCAAAGTATCAGGAGGGGACCCTTCTGGATATCTCTCTGGAAATCAAGATTCAAAACCTGAATCAGGAAAATAGCAATGGCAGAGGCTAAGGAGATGTGACCAGATCCCCAGGTTATTGTGCAAGTGTTTGGGGGCCAAGAGATATTTACCCTACTAGGCACATGAGCCTGACAGCCAATTTGAAATTAATAACAGCAGGAATTCTAAAAGAGGCAGGGCACTGGCTGCTGACTCCATATCTCAGTATCCCATCATAGTGGCTGCTTTGTAAGACTCTTCAGGCAAATGGTGCTTACTGGTTTCAAAGACATTAAGCCAAGAGTATAAAGTTTTAGATGTTTACTTGGAAGGATGTTCTTTTAAAAAGTAAGACTTCTGTTATATAAATCATAATTAAAATTCCATGGTGATCTTCACTCTTGTTCCATACCCTGAAATTTACCATGAGCTGAAGACTTCCACCAGATGCTCTTGTCCTTGTCTTTTGTCTCATTTTCTCCAGCTTCAGACATCCTGCTGTCATAAATACACGTGACTCATGGATTTGGAAATCCAAAATTGCTATCACATGCCCTTTGTGTGCTTGTAACTTCCCTTTAAACAAACAGCTCTCATCTCATGTTTTTGTCTTCATTATTTCCAGGATTATTAATCAGATATCTAAAGGGCTGAAATTATGATCTGTCTCCTTAAAGGCAGCAGAGATAGAATAGTTTTGCTTTTGATCCCCTATGAAATTATTTTACCAGAGTCTTTAGCTAATATGATAACTATTGAGATTCAAATGAAGTAATTTATAAGAAAATAATCATATATTATGGCACCCTGTGAAGTTGACCAATAATCTGCCTATTTTAATCAATATATCAATTTAGCAACCTCTTAATCATATTTAGTATTGTACCATGAATTAATTACTCCAAATCTTTTGTCATTTATTTTTAAAAGATGCTTTTTTAACCTTAACTCTATAAAATGGGAATGACATAATAAAGAAGTATAGAAATAATGTGACAATTATTCTAATTATTCTACAGCTGGTGACAAAGTTTTTCTCATCCAAGAAAAACTTTGAGCTATTTTGCCATATGCTCAAGAAAGGAGCTATAAGTAAAGTATATAACAAGAGAAAGCAAAGTTTCAAAAATCAGGAAACTTTTGAAGGGGAAAAATGGTCCCCCAAAACAAATAATTCTAATTCTGTGTAATAGGAAAACACCTGTATCTAGCTCTCCTGTACTGTGCGACCATTTTCTCACTCACATTGGTTCATTTATCCAAACGACCCCAAAATTTAATGACTTCAAACTTCAACCATTTTATTTGTTCACAGTTCTGTGGGGCAGTAATTTTTGGGCAATGCTCAGCAGGGCAGTTCTTCTGTTGTGTATGTCAGCTGGAATTTAAATGTCCAAGAAGGCTTCCATGTGGCTACATTTATCTGGAAGCTGAAATGGATTGGAAGATCCAAGAATGCTTCCCTCACATCTGGTGCCTTTCCTCTATACGGCTAGCTTGGGCTTCCTCACACTATGGTGGACTACATTTTCACATGGTGTCTGGGTTCCATAAGAGATACGAGCAGAAAGTGTACATCTCTTAAGCCCAAGTCTTTAAAGCTACAGCACCTCTTCTGCCACATTCTATTGGTTAAAACTAACAACAGGCATCCATAGCAGAGATCCATAGAGCTAAAAAAATAAAATAAAATAAAATAAAAAATAGGCTCCTCCTTCAGAGTAGAAGAGAGAGGAAAGGAATCCAGCAGAGCCAGGTTTTGCAATTTGCCTCACCTACCCACATTGAGAGCCATCATTCATCATGTCAACCCTGAAGCACTAAAGTTTAACTCCTCTTCTTAATCTTTGCATCATTTTCTCTAACTTCCTGCATCCCTGAAACCTGAAATCCAAACAGTTTAATGATACCAAATGCTTCAAATTAGTGTCTGTCTTATTGTTCCTGGTAGTTGGGGAGGGGATCAATATTAATGAAGAGAGAAGCAGTAAACATTGTTAATGAGGATAAAGTCATAGATTCCCAGCTACTGCAGTGATGTGTTTCAGCATGCCGTATGTTACATGATTCTGGGTTGTGGAAGCCTGAGACTTTAATGCACCCACAATAACACCACCAATGTTAGCATTATGGTAAATTTTAATAGATGATGTCTTACAAAAAGCTCTTTGCTTGAAATGCAGCCCAAAGACTAAATTAGAGTCAAAGCCCCAGTCAGTTAACTGCTATAACATGTGAAGAATTGATTTTCTTATTTTCAGCTGTCAGACCTGCTACAAAGAATGAGTTTTAATTCTGGGGATGTTATTAAACTCCTTGCTTAACTGGGAGAAAAATGGAACTGCTAGCTGGGTGATGGTGGAGCTGCTGTCAGATTGAATGACACCTGTCAGAGTATGATGAATGACCCTCTCTTCCCCACAATCCCCTGTTCTGTCACTCAGGTGAGGCCCATTAATCTTCATCCTGGGCCTGTCAGACTGGGCACCCATGACGACAAAATGTCTTGAAGCGTTTACCCCCAAGATACATGGAACAATACGATCTTCTCATTGTCAGAGCCACATCGAATTAGCATAATTTATTATGAATTCCCTCCCCCTCGCTCTCTAACTCTATACCACCCCCCAAAAAGCAAATGGGGGCTAGATGGGATTAGACAGATGGAGTGTAGGACCAGGCTGCCAACTATCAAGCCCCCTGCTGTGCCTGATGGGGGGGGGCAGCATCTCTACAAACCAATCAAAAAGCTGGCAGTTCAATTACAGAGTAATAAAGGGACATTCATCATTCAATTAGGCACCTGTCATGGTTTCACAAAAGGGAAAACTTCTAACCTGAGACTCCAGGGAGAAGATGCTACAATCAGGAGACAGGAAATAAATGAAAAAAAGGGACAAAGTCAATTACTTGCCAACCAGACAAAAGGATATATGTTAAAAATAAGGAGAAAGTCCTCCCTAGGTAAAAATCAAAAAGTTAGATGACCTTACCCGGATTAAAAGAGGCTAATATTAAAAGTATCAATGATTTCTTCCTCTGTGATATATCTCATAATTGAATTTTCCCCTTAGAAGCTGCCCAGGAAACTGAATTTTAAAACATAAAAAAATCAGGAGAAAGGAATAATACTGTTACTCAAAAGCATTATTCCTTAAGTGACCGAGACATGAGGGCTAAGAGGAAAAACCCTAAATGGACATTCAGTTTTGATGTGTTACTATATTGAGGGACTTGATCACAAGTGGCATTTGGAAAGTATGATGCCCTGCTAGTGACTGAAAATAAGAGTTGACAAATGTGAATTCTTATCAAGTGTGTGTGCTGGTAATTGAACCAAGAACAAGGTTTTCAATGAAAAACAAATTCATTTTTTAATAAAAATATGTTCTTTGAAATTAATGGCAGTTTTCTACCTTCATGCTAAAGGTTCTAGACAGGTTTTATCATGCAACAGAAGCAAATAAACCATAGAAAATTAAAGCTAGAAGTAATGATATCAATGATCTCAGTCCCTGCCATCTCAGATTTTGGAATACTCAGACCCAGGGCTGCCCAGTTCAAGAATGGTTCTTTCTGTAAGGTACCCTGTAAGTCAGGGATTAGATGCTATAATTTCCTCTGCTCCTGGGCTCATTCCAAACAACTCAGCACTACTTCCCTTATGCTTTGAATTATTTTCCCAGATATTTTTAAGATAATAACAAAAATATTCAATAAAATAATCTAGAAAATCAAATAGTTAAGTAAAATTAGGTATTTTTACTTTGAAAGTTTGCACATTATCACTTTTACAGAATTGATCATTGACTCTGATAATATTTCTCTATAGATTATCAATAGGTAGATTTGTAGTATGCATATTTTTCTGTAGTGATCCAGTCTGTGGTTTTCAGCATGTGGCGTGTCATCTTTCCAGGCACATGGCTTTCAGATGTGGTTTTAAAAGGCCCTTAGATTATTATATCCTGACTCCTTTATTTAATTTCAGGGAAGAAAATTCTTCTTTTTACCTTCTCACCTTCTTCCTATGTCCTTTTTTTTGTCCTTCTTAAGTTATTTTTTATTTTAAAAAACCTCAAAATTTACTCTAGATAAATTTAAAAAAACATGATGAAATTAATTTTGAGAACAATTGTTCAAGGAAATTTAAGAGTCCCTATAGAAATTGGAGATGTTTAATTTAGGCTTTTGTGGAAATACTGGACAAGATGGTCTTCTTAGATTTGAATCTATGTCATGCATTAAGCTGACAGGTATGTATACTTGTGTGTATGCATATGTATTGTATAACATACATTCACACACACATACACACATATACCACATACTGTAGATACATTCTTTTCAATTTTGTTTTGGAAGTCTTATCTGCTGTCAAAAAAAGTCAGAGTCAACCTCATTTTGTTGCATACTAAGATACATTGGCAAGTCCTCTACTCTTTGTTCATAAGCCCTCAAATGTCATACCCTAAAATCAGTAAGGGGCCCATTCCATCCATAATTTATTTATTTCTTTAATAAGCCTCCAAAATATATTGTTAATTCCATTGGAGGGAGTAGAGAAGAGAGGAGAGAAAATGGCTTTTCCTACCTCCTACTCCTGTCTCTATCCTTCTGACTAAAATCCTGCTGATGCATTTTTAAATTCTCGAGAGATTTCAACATTTTTTTGGTTTTTCTTTTTTTTTTTTTAACTGGGAAACTAAAAATAACAGAAAAGGAGGAAGGATAAAAATCACCAAAGTTGTAAGCATTTAAAACTTCTGGGATGAAAGACCATACTTTTCAACTCAGAATTAAGACAATACAGACAAAAGCTCAACCAATATTCACCACTGCTGTTAATACAAAGATCTAGAAGAATTGAACCTAACAAATTTTGTATGTAACCAAAATACACAAAGCATTTTACATTTTTTTTATTTTTTATTTTTGAACAATCTTACAAGATTTTAACAAAATAATATAAAATGTGTATATATTCTGGATATTGCAATTACCCTCAGGAGTGCCCCCCCAATTACCCTCCCTTATCCCACCCTTCCCCTTCCCACTATATCTCTAAAAAAAGTATTAGGTTGTAAAGCATTACATCTTATCTGGATTTAACACATGCTAATAGACCAACTTTAAATTTGTCTCACAAGATCTATGTGTGCAACAGGACTCCCACCAGGGACAGAAGGACTAAGTATTGTCACAAATAAGCAATGAGTTCCCAGGTGGCCATTGCATTTCTTTGGCTTTTGGTTAATCATTTGTAAAATTAAAGCATTGAACTCAATTATCTCAAGACGCTTTATTTCTAAAATATTCAGATTTCTGTCCTAAAGTTGTGTTCTCAGAGTGACTCACTGTTTTGGTAAAGAGGACAGTGGTAATCAAAAGCCAGCCTCCACTTACATCCCCAAAACATGCAAGTGGTTATATTTTGTTTAATGACATCATTAAGTAGAAAATGTGTATTATAGATATTGCTGATAATATAATACAGAAAGAAGCTATTGACTCTAAGCCTCTGAGGGCTTCCTATTGCTCCCAAGGGAAGGGCGAACCTGGACCCAATGCCCACTGCTTATGTAAACTGTCTGAGCTTAAACCGTTTCCAGGTCCAGCAGTTGGTTCCATCTTCAGCATGTAAAGTTAAACAGAAATCAGATGGAAATTAATATGCAAGAAGGGTAAATTATCCCAAGGTAGTTTTTCTTTTTAAAATGTGACCAACATTATAGTGATTCTGATGATTTAAAATGCAATCAATTCTAATGATTCTAATGATTTAAAATGCTGAAGTTGAATTCAGATTTTTTTCTTCTCATCTTTTTTATTGGTCCATTTTAGTTGTAAACAATGATGGGATTGGTTGTTACGTATTTGTACATGCACACAATATAGCAATGTTTCTTTACTAGAAAATTCAAATAAAGTGGAAAAAAATTCAGGAGCTTAAAGTCATGGTTCCCAATATGAGTCACACCATGGTTCCCAGTCTGAGTCACATCATGACACACAGAAAAAATGACCAGAAGCTAAAAACATCCACTGAAAGACACATCGTTATTTTACATATTGCTAAGAAAGGTTAAATTGAAAAATTTGGCTTCTGACAGGTCTCATCTATTGACAGTCATCTTTTCTTCCTCAAAACTCATAGAGCATTTGATTGTCCTTCCCTTCTGTCATGTATTTTGCTTCATCAATGTTATATTTATATCTCCTTTTCTGTTTCCCTGCCTTTCTGTGTATACAATAAGTGCTTTATTTCAAAGTTGAATCATAGGGGATTCATCGAAGACACTTCAACTCAACCCAATGCAAGCAGTATAACAATACACATGGCTCAACTAAAGTTAGGAAAATAAGTACAACTGTGACCAGGTTTAGTCATGTGCATTCAATGACAGCTTCTATCACTACCACCTGGCCAAAGGTGAGTGTGAAATATTTCTGAAAAAGCTCACTCCAATTTCATAAATGTTAAGAGAAAACTAAATGTGCCTTTATAAATCAATGACATAGGGTAAAAGGATTAGTCCTTCTCTTGGTCTTTGCAACCTCTTTGCGGGACTCCAGCATCTCAGAGCAGGCAAGTTTCCTGTGGAGTGAGGGGAGCAACAGCCTAAGCATACCTGTGACATCGCTGTCAGGATAACTCAACATAAGATCCGCCCAAAAGGTCTACAAAGAGAACTTCCTGACAATAGTTCTCTCTATAGGCAACTCAATAGAATTGTGACTTGTTCAGATTCTGAAAATGAGACTCCATAAGGCAAAGTCACCACTTACCATTGACTTTGCAATTGACCTTGCCAATGTTCAAGAATGATATCCATATATTCTCATTTCTTCTGTTTTCTCAGAGAATTAAGGTCCTTACTCTCTTTTCTAGTATTTGAATAGTTGTAACAGATTGGGAAAATTTCTTGGGGGTGGAAATTCTAAACATTTCCTCACTCCATCTCTACTTTTGCCTCTTCTTGTCAATTTGCCCTTCAGGTATCACACCTTTAGATCCATCAGCCAACCTGCCCAGGACAAACAAAATGCACTTCGGTCCATGTGTATCATGACCTTGGTCAGCAGTAGGGATTCTAGCATTCCCTTCCTAAAGATGGGAAACTAACTTGCTTGATTTTCTTATTGACCTTGACTCCTTCTACCTCATTGCAAAGCTTACTAACTTTTAAATGTCTTCTTTTAGAACACTCATTGAAATTCTCTCACACAATTTTATCCCCACAACTAAAACTGAATGTGATATGAGATATGCCTGATTTTAAAAAGATTTAATTAAGCATATGTAGACTGGGTATCACACCAACCTGCAGATACCCAGATGACCCAGATTGTAAATGCAAAATTCTGTTTTGTTTTGTTTCATTTAGTTTCCTCTGAAACATGAAGGCAACCCTCTGATCTGCACCTCATAATCTTCTTCACTGTCAACAGTCAGGGCTGAATGCTAGACAGGACTGAGTGCCCATATTCATTCAATCCCCCACTAATTTTGTGAATATCTCTTATGCCACATCAGCTGTTCTCTAGGAATTCAGAGTCTAATGGGGAGGATTCACACAGAAATAGATAATAACAACAGAATATAATGAACACAATGAAAAGGGAAGCCAAGTGTTAGGGAAGCAAAGTCAGGGTGCCCTAGTTCTCTGACATTGTCAAAAGTTAGACTTCCCCTGTAACAGATTTCCATTGTCATGTTTGATATCCAGGTTGGAAGAGCTTGGGGATGTATCTCAGGGGTAGAGCCCTTGCCTAGCATATGCAAGGAACCCAGTTCAACGCCCAGTATCACAAAAATTAAAAGAGAAAAAAGACTGATATGCTGAATGGGTGTTGATAAAACATGGTGTTTGAGCAGAAGAAAAAAGAACTAAGCATAGAACAGAAAGCTTTGTTTACACTCCAGGTAAGGAAATGGAGGGTTAAAAAAGTAATCACACCAACGCAAAAAGAGGAGGAAGATAGCAAAGTATCAGGAATGCAGCTGGATGAATAATTGATGAGCTGGTGGCCTAGCAGAGAGTCTCATTAATATGATCCTGCAGGTTCATTAAGTACTATTCCAGGCTTGTCTTGGAGGGGGCCTCCTGAGTCTTGATTAGGGATTGTGTGTCTTTCGCTTCCACATCAGAACTTTGGGCGTTAGGTTCTGACGACCACTTCCTAAGCTTCTCTGTTTTTACCCCAGCACCTTTCAGAAGCTCCTCTCCATCCCCCTCTCACTAATCATGGGCCCCTAACCATGACAGTCAGTCCTAGTAAATAATATATCAAGATAAATGATAATTGTTCTGTTTTAAGTGTCTCCTAATGAGCATCATAAATTAAAAATTAATATTGCAAAGACTGTATGAATAGCATCAAATCCATAAACAAAGCAGCGGGTATCACACTTGCAAATGAAAGCTAAACACCTCCCTTGTCCTCTTTTTCCATTCCCCACCTCTACTCACCCTCCCCCTGCAACTCCTTCCCTAACTCTACCCTAATTTTACAGACCTAGAATCCAGGCTACAAGGAATTACATTGCAAACAATATCAGGTTTGTCCCCCACAGGTTATTACTGGTCTGCTGCTTACCCACCTGGTTCAGAGTGACTTGAAGACCCAATCCAGAGATTCTATTCTCACTATTTCCTTTCCTGCACCAAAGCAAAGCTTTAGATGGACAAGGTAGAATTGAATTATGAAAAAAATTGTAGGTGAAGCAAATAAACTAGGTCAGATCCCAGAGAAAGGCTGATTATAGAGTCACTTTTGCTGTTATCACACAAGTTCTGTCCTTCCATCATAGAGAATTGAATTCCAAACCAAGTCATATTTTGGAGATGGTATACTGGCAAAGTACCAAGCACCTTTTATTCTCTTTATAATAAGAATACAGCTGTTGTTTATCTTCCTCTGTGTGTGTGTCTGTGTGTGTGTTGTATGTGTATGCTTTTCCGAATTTTCCAAATGCCTACAACTGCTACAATGGTAGAAAGGACAGGAAACAGCATTCAGAAGTAAGGTCACAAAGGTTACAATGAGCACCATTTTACGAGTTTTTTCATTAAGTGCCAGGCACTGCAAGGTGTTTATATCTCTGTCCTTCTAAGCAGCACCAACAGACAGATAATATTCCTGCCCTCTGACTGAAGTCTAGAAGGAAAGGAGGCCTAGCCAATGGGCTACAAGAATTCCAGTTCCCTTTCTTGAGAAAGACACATGAACACCTTGGCCCAATGACATGAACAATTCCACCTGTGTAACCAGTGCCCCTTGCTGGAATTCAGAACCTTCCAGAAGACTGCTGGTTATGATTTGACTCCTCATATAAGCTGCCAATGCTAAAGTACACGTGGATCATGCTCATGCAAAGAATTCATAACATATGGCAGTTGTATTTCTCACTGTAAATAAACATGTTGGCTTTGTCCTATAAAAATAAATTTCACAACAACTTGAGTTCAATTGCTCTTGGACTGGAAGGATAAATGGTTCCTAGGCCCTCACTCATTGCTGAACTCTATCAAATTCACGAGAGCTCCATGCCTCTGAATGTTCTTCCTCATTGACCCCACCTGCTTTACTAATGCAAGGGCTCAACTGTTCTCCCAGCTGTGTTCGTATTGGAAACATATAAAAACAATTCACCTCTTTGGCAATGGAACTGCATAACCAATAAAAAGAAAGTGGTTTTACTTCAGGCAGTTACCTAGATTACTTTTACTAAACTTAGCCCAAATACCACCCCTGTGCCTTTGCTGCATGTGCATAATATGCGTTGGTACTGGCAATGCTGCCTCTGCAATTTCCTCACACAAACAGAGACACAATAGTCGGGAATACCATGACAATGAAAAACTGGACCTCTGTCACCCTGGGATGCCCTAAACCCAACAATGGCTAAGCCTTCCAGAACCAAAGTGCACATAAGAATACAGTGCTTAGGCTGATTAAATCTGCTGTGGAAACAGGAGAATTCCAAGAACAGCAGTAACACATTTTTATTTTATAATAATATGCCCATTGAAACAACAGATCTGCATGCAAATGTAAAACCAAGCATTTGATAATGCTCACTTTCACATCTGTCAACATTTTAGAGAAACTTCAAGAGGAATATGAATACATTTGTGATCCTCAAAATTTTTAGTTTATGCAAAGAACATATTTAAGGAGATTTTGTTTTCACAAAATCAAATTTGCTACACAAATTTTGATACACAGTTATCGAATAAAAAATATGAAGTCACAGATCTATGAAGCTGAGGGACTCTTGAGAGTCATGCAGATCAACCCCCTCATTTAACATGTGTGATGAAAGTTCATAGATATGGAGTCATTGCTCAGGATTACTCACATTGATGTGGGATTTTTGAGATGAGGTCAGATTCTCTGCTCCCACTGGCAAGTGGAGTCTGGGCCTACTACAGATACCAGCAGCCAAAATAGCCCGCTTCTAGTGTTTGCAGCCATTCCCAATTAAAACTGGAAATTTGGGTTGGCTGTAGATGTCTGCAGCCGAAATAGGGTTAGCAGCTCTCCAGCTAATAGCTGGGTGTTGCAGCTCTTGGTGTGGTGGAAATTCATCCCGGGAATTCGGCGCCAATCTTCTGGGTTCTTGTCTCACGAATTTGAAGAATAAAATCCGCAGACAACCACAGAAGAAGGAGTAAAAGGAGTAAGATTTATTTCAGGAAGGAGAACAGAGACTCCGAAAGGCAGAGGGGAACCTAGAAGCAGCACACCATCTAGAGGTCAGGCCAGGGTTTATATTGATTTTGGGTATGAACATAATTAACATTCATGCAAAGCAGGCATTGAGAAATGCATCTACATCATTGGTTGAAATCTATGCAAAGCAGGCATTGAAACTTAGTACCAAAGTCGTTGGTTAAAATCTATGCAAAACAGGCAGCAATTCTTTCCAAGTTCCTACTTGTGTCCACCCCCATTTCTTAGTTTTCCCACCTCAGGGACAAAGGAGTTGCTCCCACAGGTGAGCCTCATGGTCATTGCATATGAAGGCCCTGAGTATGCCCTGTCAATCACTGTCTACCTGCTGACTCTTAGATGGGGCCCTTTGTCCATTTTACTGTCTCTCCTAAAACTGACTCAACATCATTAGATTTCAGGAAATTTGAAGGTGAAAAAGAAGTCAGGGGCGTATTTCCTATTGCATTCTAAGCATTTGGATAGCTAATCACTCAGTCTGAGATCATGAGCTAAGCCAGACAAAATTCACCGGCCACCTGACCTTTCTGTACTTTGACAAGCAAAATTAAATGGGGAATTAAAATATTTGCCCAAATTACTGGGTTAAGTTATTGAGCTTTGTTTAGCTTTTTAAAAGCATGAAATAGTGTAGAATGTTCCGTGTGATACAGTTTGTAGTGGTTAAGTGTTAATATCATGTTTGATATAAAATTTGCTGTTTTGTGTTATATCCTGTGAGTTTTATTTCATGAAACTTTTCTTGCTTTAGTTATTGGTGTAGACATATACCTATATGAATATGTGTCTGTATTATCTACAAGCTGGTTTATGATATTAAATTCATTTCTTACTGCAGGCCACAGTAAAATAGATCCAGGGTCACCCTAGGAGGAATTTCACTTTGGGTCCATTCAACCACCAACAGAAAAGAAATGTAAAATAGAAATTTCTCATACAATTTTGGGAGAACTTTGCATTAATCAAGCACTTTCTTATCACTGCAGCCTGAAATATTCTCTCTACTTCAGAAATAGTACAACACAGTATATAGGCAACTAAAACAGGAAACAAATTTAAGAAACTAGCCTAAAGGACATATGCATAACAGATGCAAAGGAAAGACAATTTTCAGCATTTTAAGAAGGATTTGTTTTTCTTTCCTAAAATCTAAGTTTGGGGTAAATACCAAAAGGAATGTGCTCAGGTCCTGGCATATGAATATACAATAATATGTGTTGAGTGAATGCTGAACTAAGAGATGGAAGAATAGACTTAATACCGCTATTGGCTTGCTATGTATCACTGAGCAAAATTCTTTGTTTCTCTGATCTCCATCTAAAAATAATATGACCAGGCAGTGTTTCTTTAAAGGAATGTTTGCATAACTTTTTCCATGGGATGCTAATAGTTGGTCCTTGGAAATCATTCATAACTGATAGGTAGGGGGTCCCTAAATGGATGTCTATGTCCTCCAGCCTCACATGTGCACCCTCACCCAAGAAGTCCAAACTTCTGCCTTCTGCTCTCAGAAAAATGACCTCAAGTAGCAGGAAAAATGGGAAGTGAATGAGGATCTGAAAAAGATGGGGAAAAAATACTCTGGATTTCTTCAACATCTAACTACACAGATTAGCTACTACTAAACTCCTCAAAGCCAGGAGAAAAGTGTTAGCTGTAAATTAGTGATCCCTTATTTATACCTATCTTTTCATATATCTGACTATCACAAAGGTGGGGGAGAAACGGAGGAATTTGGGGTTCAAATCAGTACCTTGTCAGGAAACAACACCTCAACAGGCTCTGT
Source organism: Aplodontia rufa (assembly GCA_004027875.1). Classification (NCBI taxonomy): domain Eukaryota; kingdom Metazoa; phylum Chordata; class Mammalia; order Rodentia; family Aplodontiidae; genus Aplodontia; species Aplodontia rufa. Next base: position 27,544 of record PVKS010013816.1, on the reverse strand, counting down.
GTGTGATTGTTCAGGAGTGGTTCTGTGGTGTCAGGACGAAGTTGGAGGTCTGGATTTAGCACGTGCCCCACACACCTGCTCATGTGGCTTTGGGATTAAGGGAGCACCAAATGAGCCCCAACTCTGGAGCTGTGACTGCCACCCCATACAGTGGCAACTCCACTTGGGAACAGTGCCCTTAGGGAACAGAGTAACCCTTTGTGTGAAGAAGTTCTGAGTTTGGGTAAGCAGAGGGCATGTTTTTCCGGAGAAGCAGAGCAACACTTCATAGGCAAAGCACAGGCTCTCTATGTTTGGCTTTCTGTACATAACATGGGTATAAAACTAGAACCTAACTTATGAGTTGTGGAAGAAAATTTGTAGGACATGATAAAATATTTAATACCTAACAAGTGCTCAATAAATAGATCTGTTTTTATTATGGTGTAACTGAATCCAGACCATGCTTAAGAGATAAAGGATAATGAAGTTTTAAATGATGCACCCGCATACAAAAGTTCAGCTGTGATGTAATGCATTAGAAAGACACTGTGCGGGTGGTGTCCACAATGAATTGAAAACTAGTGCTACTTTCATGGTCTGTTCTGTTCACTTGACTTCACTAAATGTCTTGGAAGAGTTGAAATAAACCAACTGGTCATCCCTAGCTAGTTAGTAAACTTTGTATTTAATGGGTAAAATGGGCAGGTGGAAGGGCATCGTTTATCGGGAGAGATCCTCATGCGGTAGATTTCCGTTGTTCAAAATTGCAACACATTTTGGACCCAAACTCTCTGGGCATGTTGCATTGGTCCCGCCCTCCTGAGGTTTGCATATGCTCGTGAATAACTCCTCTGTATCCTTACAAGACACCTTTTTTTGTTTGTTTTTTCCTCCCCATGGTCTCTCACCATCCTTATGTGGTCAAAAGGGAAGTGGAGACTGAAGCAGGGAGAACAGCAATTTTTCCAAAAGACACATTTAGTTTACACTTAAATGTGATAAACAGTCAGAGGGCAATGTCATCCAAAACCACCCCACCCAGCATGCAGATCAGGTTAACATTTTCACGAGCTGCTCGGGGCGGTGAGCACAAGCAATCCTACCAGGTGCATGCACTGCAGAAAGGGTTGACAGATTGACACAAGGTATATTTTGGGAGGAAAATAATAGCGAAGACTTAATTGAAGGATATCTGAAGAAAGCAAAAGAAATTACCCAATCTATCTGCAAACCACACACTGGAAATGAATGGGTTCTTTAGTGTTTGGGACATTTTAGTGTTATAAAAATGAAGACTATAGAGCTATTATATCAAGTAATTTATGGGATGAATATTGTAATTCATTGAATGTCACGACTTATCTTTTATTCATATAGTTACTATTCCATTACCAGAGAGGGAGGTTTGTCAAAGGTTAATTATTTTAAATTGCTCTGGCAAATTTATTTTGATTTGTACAATTTTTTTGAATAATCATAGGTCTATATATTCATACATCTTTATGAGGCTTCTTTTTAAAAAATAATATTCTCTGATGAGGCAGTTAAAGCTAGATAAATGTGTTAGTGATGTCTTTAAAATATATTCCCTTTAGCTCTGGAAGAGATCTACAAAGAATTATTGTGTTGTTATTATTGATATTACATGTCTATTTTGGAACTTTCTACTTTTTGGCAAGAAAAATTGCAATATAGCCAAGAAATAGAAATTTGAATTTCTCAAGGGATTGGCCATGCTTCATAGTTTCTTTCAGCTCTGGGTATCTGTTTGGAAGCTCCCTAAATGGCGTGTGGGTAAACTGTCTGAAACTGCTGTCAGCTACACCCCCACCTCTGGTTCATGTGAGGCTGCCCCTTGACAAGAGGTATACCTCCTCAGTACATGAGACCAATGTCCTTGTGAAAGAGTAAATGCTGGGAGACAGGGAAAATCCCTTCACAGTTGGAAAAATAATTTTGAATTATAAACAAACCTAAATTAGAAAGTAAGCCAGAATTGAAGAAGAAAATTAGGAAGACTACAATACATGCAATATATATGTGTATAAATATGATGCATAGATTATTAATCCATGCTCCTCTCCTTTAAAATTTAGAGCCTCTCCCATGAAGCTTTCCTGATTCACTCTGTTGGTCTTCTTTGTGTTTCTCAAATACTTATGTATTAAGTCTATATTTTATTAATATGGTCTTATTGTTATGTAGCATCTTAATTATTCATAAGTCATTTGAGAGTTAGAGAGGGACATTGGGAAAAACATTCAAGTTGGAGTCAGGAGACCCAGGCTCATACTTAAGCTCTGTGGTTTTTTATTTGTATGGGTTTGGCTACATTGTTCAATTTGTCGGAGACTCAGTTTCTTTTATGTGAGAAAGGAATAAGAAAACCTGCCTATGTGCTTCATAAAGTTGACAATATGTCACCCAATAATTGAACATTTCCCCTGGGTTTATAAAATTATGCATAATTATTTTGTTTAATCCTTCAAACAGTGTATATAAGATGAGAATGATAACCAATTTGTTTTTATGTACAAAAGTATTAGAAGAATCATATAAAATGCTATTTTAACACCATAAGTTGTTGTTATTTTCAGTATGCTGATCTTATGTTACCAATTCCATGTGAAAAACACTGAGACCAGGCCCTCTCTTTTACTTCTTTTATTTTTGTCTCATTCTCTTCCTTTTGGGTGGCTTATGAATAGAGTCAGAACATAGATTTTTTTTAGCTCAGATAATGAAGTATTTTGAAAAATAAATGTATAGTAAACTTGTGTCTGTATATTGCCAAAGTAACAGATTGATTTTACTCGCTGTCAAGAAAAAATTAAAACCCATCATTTAGAGGCTAGACGGTGGCCCAGGGGTTGGAGCACTTACCTGGCATGTGCAAAGACCCTGGTTCGAACCCCAGCACCACATGCACAGCTGAGTGTTCAAGAAACAAAGGCCAGATGAAGAAATAAAGTTGATTCTCTTTTCCTTTCTGTCTCTCACTCTCTAAAAAGGAAAAGAAAAGAAAAAGACCTCACCATTTAAACAAAGTTTCCACTTTTAACTCATTATACTGGTTTTCTGTACATGGTAAAAATGTTCCTGACGAATAGAAATTCTGAAGGCATGGAAATAAATGTGTGTCTTCTCTGTAATATTGTTGCTAAAACAAAAGCCACAATACATGGGAACGGAAGCAGTGGTGTCAAGTACAGAGATTGCTGGAAAAAATTCCAATTACTTACCCCACTAAAAGGAAATACCCCACTAAAAGGGTCCATGTCTATCTTGTTCAAACTGAATGGTTTAGGTCCCCAATATACAGTTGGTTCTCACTAAACATTAGCTAAGTATAATGTTACTCCTTATATTTATATTAATCAGACTCTAAAAATACTATGAAATTTTGCAATTAAAGAGCTTGGGGTTTTGAAATGGATTCAGAGAGGAAAACCAGTGTAAGATAGGGAACTCATGAAAGAAAGTTAAGGAAACAATGTTATTCAAAAAGAGCAAACTAAAAGGACATTGAAAATGCTGTATGGTAGCATATATGATATCGATAGTGAAGCAGGAATTGTTAATGGGACAATACTCCTTGTGTCTGTTGTTAAGTAGGAGCAGGGAAGTTAGTTCACCTTGCCATAAGAAGGTGTGTATTAGGTAAAAGCAAATAAATAAATAAACATGTAAATACATCCATATATAAAATAAATCCTCATTAGGAAGCAGTGGAAAGTGAATAGGAAATTATAGAATGAGCTCTCAGTATTGAGTTTTGGCTCAATAATATGTCAGGTACAGACACAGTGTCTAAGTACTTGACTTACATTATCTCACTAAACAAATTCTCCACAGTAGGTATTATGACTAGAAAATGGAAGCTGGGAGCATTTAAATACATGTCCAAAGTTCTGTGCTGATGGTCAACAGAGCCTGGAAGTAGTATCGATCTTCATCTTTCGGGTTAAAGTGGTCATTTAAGATGCCCACCACAGTCAACGTCAGCATTGACCAACTCTACAGTTTTTCTTCTGTGGAACTTAAAGACCCCACAGCTGTTTTCTATTTTTGCTTAATAGACTTCATGAGAGCAGAAGCTGATTGACAGTTTTGATAATGCAAAACTTTACTGATACTGCCTATAGTGTTATTTATTTAAATATGTGGTATTGTGTACACATACACACACAAATATATAACCCATGCAAATATTTCACTCTGACAAAGTCTTCTTTACTATATTTCATGGTTAAATCAGAGCTTAATAGGATAGAGCCACTGAATTGGCAAATAGATTTCATCTTCAAAAAACAGTATTGGCTCTAAACAAGATGGCAGATGAAAGGAAGCCCCTGCCCTGGGGAATGGCAACAAATGAGCCCATTCTTTCCTGATTTCACCAAATATTATGAAGGAAAACCACTCTAGATGCAGTGTCTTTTACCAGAGGTGATCTGCTTCCTGTGAATTGAAGTATTTCTATTTCTAATTCTCCTTAACACAAGTTCTCTTAAGTGCTATTCTGATCACCTCTTCATGTTTCTGAGCTGCTCTGGGATAATGTTGTGGTGGGAAGGCCCCCAGAGGAACAGCTGATTGGATTCTGGCAAGACAGACCAAACATCTGCTTCAAACAACAGACATCTGCATATTTCACATTTATTTTTCATAATTTACAGAAGCAACCTGCCAAAATTCAGCAAGGGAGAATGTGCTAGTACATAATTAGCTTAAAGTTTGCTTGCTTTAGAGTATGAGCATGAAGCCCAGGAGTTCACCTGGGAGGACATCAAGGAATGGCAGAACTGTAGTTTGATTTCTGTAAATTCTGTATTAGATCTCATATGCCATGGCAGAAGACCCATTCCTGCTGTGCTTGAGGGGAGAAGTAATGCCAGAGGTAACACTAGGGGGTCCTTTTGTCCTTATGTCAAATAAAAGGTCTATATACTAAAGGAGTGGCCAAAAGTAATATTTATGAAATAAGATTTGATTAAGTAGAAAGATTTTGCTTCTACTTAACACTGCAGTGCTCAGGTTAGATAATGATGCACTGGTACATGGATTTTAATTAAAAATGTACAGACCTAGAGTACTAATGGCCTAATGAGAAAGCATATGTAGGGCGTTCCATTATTTTTGAAGCATTTGAAAGTCATTACTTACCAAAACAACAAGAAAATATATTGGTTGAGTAGATGCGACTTTGTTTTGGAATATGTAACGAAAACTTAAAGAGAGCAAGATAATGGAGGATATGATCATTGATCATTAGGAATATACCCTGGCGGAACAGATAAAACAAATTGTTCTCTCTCTGAACTACATCTTACCAGTTGAAATTCAAATATTGCATGGTCATTATTATGTCAAATAACTATAGCATGCTTAGTTAGAGGATAAAAATATTTTTAAAGAGAGAAAGTTTCTTTTATTTTTCAGTAAAGAAATTTCAACCTTATGTTCAGTAATTAAAAAAATATATATATATATATTTGCAATGAGATCCTGCAGTATTTCTTAACTCCAGGGAGAAAGCTTATTTACAGCTAAAGCAAATATCTGCAAAATATTAGGCATTGTTTTCAAATGTTTGAGCTATTAGGCTCCTGTGTGAAAAAGGAGCGTAATTTTGATTTTGCTGACTGTGATCTTTCAGTATTTGTCATTGCTTTACAAAAGCAGCTGTGTTCCTGATTTAGTTGTAGATACCATACTGACCCTAAACAACTATTCAATAATACCATGACCATTCCAAAAGATTTTGCATCTTCAGTCATATGTACATTGTAGAAGCAACACATACAATCTGCATACTGTGAATAATTCCTTGGTGACTACTAGCTATTTCTAAGGGTTACTTGATCGTGGTCATTCTAAATGTGGCCTACTATGTTTTTGATGTATTTTGGCTCTTTGACTATAACATGTGCATGACAAATTGGTTTTAAACATGGAATCCAAATTCAAACAGTAGTTAATTTGAATAGGATGACTTGCAATTGTGCACTAATCTACTGTTTAAAAACTGCTAGTGATTCTTCAACATGCATTCTTTCTTTTCCTTTACTTACAATGTACTTAAATTTTAAGTCAATATATTGTACAAATAAGCTTTTCGCGTAATTTAAGTTCTTGTCTTTTTTGGCAATAGGCTTTTAACAAAGGGACAGCCTGTTATTATGGCAAGAGACTGGACTTGAGAACCTTGGACATGGATTTGGATTATGATCCAACCATCTGTAAGCTGGGTGAACTTGTGCAATTTAAACTCTGGATTTCCATTTTTTTTCATCTGTCTTTTGGGAGTGCTATTTCTGTTGTGAGGGTTAAAATAAAGGAGGTCACTTGAGTTTATAAGAGTGCCTAAAATGGCATTCTTATTTGTTGAAAACTGTAATTTGCCCAAATTTGGATGACTTTTCCCCAAGCAATTTTTTAAAGAAAAACACCCAAGAGAAGTGGGTGTCAAAAAAGACAGCAAAAGTTCAAAACAAGCCCCCAAGTTGGTTGAAAGGCGTACCACTAACATTTTTCTTTCTATGAAACTGTGTGGGAGATGTACAGCTAAAAGTAAAGAAAAAATTAAAGAGCCTTCTTCCTAAAATCTCTGCAACATACTGGAGCACTACACATGCCACTTGGAGATCTGTCTTCATCATGACCAGGGTGGCACTTGTAAGGAGCTATCAGAAGTGGGCACTGTTCCTGGTAGAAACAGGAGATTCAGGAGAAAGTTGGTGGCAGTTCCCAGCAGAAACAGTAGTGGTACCTTGCTCAAAGAGAGTGTTCCCCACAAAATACCCAATGGGATAAGTGGTAACAAGTAGAAAGGTCCAGGAAACACCAGCTCTTACTGGGTCATTCAATACTGTACCACTAACCTAATGAGATTATTTCAAAACAGATTAATTAGAATTAAAAATTCAGTTCTTTAGTCTAACAGATCCATCATTATAGACAATTCTATTGCAGCACACTGGACTAGTGGATGTCTGGTTTATTCCAAAGCACATGGCAAAAGCCTCCCTAGTAATCTCTGAAGTACTGAAGACTGCAACAGTGCGGAAGGACAAATTGTTAGGGATAAGAGTTGGTCTTTAACAAGACTCTTTTACACTAGGGAAATCTAGCATCTAAACCAAAAAGTCCCAGCAAACTGCTTTGAAGGTAATAGACTGCAACAAATAAAATCCCCCTTTTGCTTAAGATCTCTGTCAGTGCTTATAACTTCTAGTATAGTTATCACCTATTGCCAGAATGATCTTTCTACCACCCATATTGGGTCATGAGCCTCTTCAAAAACTATCAGACTCTTAATATAATACAAAGGGCATGGCACAAAGTCTTAAGTCTCATTTCTCACCAGATCAAGCACAGACCCTGAAGATTCATACCTGCATATGAATCCCAGAGCTTATGCTGGGTATATGATCTTCTATTTTTGGTTAACCTCTCTGTGTCTTGGGTTCTTCATCTATGTAAGAAATTACTAAAGTTGTTATGAGGATTGAATAGAGCACTTAAAATAGTACCTGGTTCATCGTAAGTACTAGAAAAGTGTTTGCTAAATGAATATTTCATAAGAATCTGGTCCAAAATGACTTATCAAATTTGTCTTCAATTATGTCCACCTCCTCTCTCTCTCTCTCTCTCTCTCTCTCTATATATATATATATATACACACACACACACATATATTTTTTAAAGAGAGAGGGACAGTGAGAGAGAGAGAGAAAGAGAGAGAGAGAGAGAAAGAATCAGTTTTATTTAGGTTTTCATGTGGCTTTTGTTGCTCATATACTTCATTGTGTATGTGGTGCTGGAGTTTGAATCTGCATCCTTGTGCATGCCAGGTAAGCACCATAACTGCTGAGCCACCACTCCAGGTCCTCTCTGTGTATTTTATTAATTAATTTATTTATTAATTTATTTATTTATTCCGGGCTGAAGACCGAACTTGTGGCCTTGCCCATGCTAGGCAAGCACTCTGCCACTGAGCTAAATCCCCAACCCCTCTCTCTGTGTATTTTAAACATGTATTATTCCCCCAACTTGATGTAAATATCTTTTCTTCTTTACACACACACACACACACACACAAATTACACATAATAAAATCTTATACATTCAAAATCTCACACATTCAAATTATACCTTCCTAGAAGAATTTTGTCTTAGATTAGTATACCTGTTGCTTATAATTTACTTCAGTATTATAACACTTATTTTATTCAATTCTCCCTTGTTCTTTAAATCTTGGTCTTTACATATCTGCACTTACCCTAGACTAAATTTCTCAAGGATACTTCTGCTTGTGTACCCCAGAATACGTGCCTATAATAGGAGCTCGCTAATGCCTCCTGCGAGAAGGGGTTACAGCATGCTTTTCAGACCAATTCTGAGAAATTCCCACTTTGTCCGAGTGTTGTATTTTAGAATTTGTGCATGGTAAGTGCTTCTTGAGTTGTCTAAACACACACGGGGCACAAGATCCTTCCGATGAGGAGTTGGGGAAATGTGTTAATCTCGTTTCCATGTTCCGCTTCATGCCCTATTCTAGGTTTCCCTGAATGTGGCAGCATGAAAGGACAGTTGCCTACTTAGAAGAGTGAACGCTGTGCTCCTAGATCTGAACTCACAGTGCAGTTAGAGGACCTATCTTCTTGACAATTTCCCATCCAAATTATTACTAAAGTGTCTTCTCTATGCAGCACACTGTCCACTGAGGAGTAACCTATAACCCAGCTGTCCCTTTGTTGGTACTGCTCTTGCTGGAAAGCAATAGGTTCAGGTTAGCTCCGTCTGGGCAATATGGATCTGTTTTTCTAGGGACTGTTGATTCTTATGAAATAAAATTGACTTTTTAATTATACAGAAATCAAGAAACCTAGAATTGGAAATTGATGAACAAAGGGCAAATCAGAGAGTCACACAGAACAAGGCTGCCTGGACTTTGCTTACGTTGGATAATTCCTCCCTGAGTGAGAGGTGTCTACCTCAGCAAACAGAAGAGATCTAAATTTCTGCTCCCCAAAATTATTTAAATAGACAGGGCATGGGTCTTATCTCCAATAATTTGTCAAGATCATGTATCCCTGATCCCACAGAATGGAACAGCTAACATTTTAGAAAATGTGCCCACATGCTCAGCATTTTGGTTTATGAGCCTAGTCATAGTCACCAAGGCTTTTCTTACAGTACTTTTTCATCTCTCCATGCAAAAGTGGATCAGTATCTTCAGTGCAGTAGGAGCACATTTGAGACACAAGCTGGTCCAAGAACTATAACCAAATGATTTCAAGATCATCTACTTTTTGATCTTTAAAATCCATAGGAATCATATATGCCTCTCTTATTTTTTTTCCAATTCTCCATGGTCAAATTTTGTTCTGTAACCAATGTTTCATACAACATGTGCTCATCTTGGCCAAGACTGATAGAATCTGTGCTCAGAGATAATAAGCAAAAACAAACAAACTGAAACCCCCCAACTATCCCACTTTTTCTTGGTCTTTAAATTTTTATTCGTAATTTTATTCATTATAAGAAATATAAAATATAACTTTAGAAGTGTTTAAAAGTCTAAAGAAAACAACTACTAAACTATTAAAGGTATTTTTTATTGCCTACAATTCATTTCACCAAGAAAAGCAGTTATGTTCTTAAAGAGTTGATTATTGTTTAGTCTTAAATTTTCTAATTATTTTAGATTTTTCACCTATTTTAGACATTTTTCACTTTGCCCCCAAGAGTAAATTAAGATGAAAGGTAAACTAAAAGAGTGGAATTCAGCATAAAGAGAATAAATAAACAAAACACAGATTGCAAAGTAGGAATGAAAACAAGTTCCCCAGACCAATCTGTTAAAGGAATGCTACAAATGTGAAGTGTTTACTATTTTAAAACATTAATCATGTACTCACCCTGTTTATTTAGCTATCAATGTTTTTCCTGTAACTCTGACTTGAAAATGTGTAAGCTGTTTAGAATTAGGACTCCAGCTGAAGTCAAATGATATTTTGATTATTTATATTGCCTCGCTTGTCTTGAACCTTCAGAGTTGCAGTCTTTTCATTTCAATTCACACCTTTTTAAAAGTCATTATTATTTTGTATAATGTGACATCTCAAATAACTTTTATTGCCACCCACTACCATATGCCCAAGCCACAGCTATTAAAGATTGGGAGCCTGAGGCCTCCATCAATAGGCCTATTCAGAAGATTGCCACTATCATGCTTTTATCTAGAATCCATACACAGACCCCCAAACACTGTATTTATAGGTCTAGCGTAGTCATCAAAGTTAGAAATCCCAAATAGCTGACAATTCCCCCAAATTCCTAAAAGTATGTGTTCATCCTGATTATTTTAATAAAAATTTATAACTTTCATGTATTCATAGAAAAGCCACCAAAGCTACCAATAGTCATCATGAACAGGAGCTTCTCATCTGATTTCATAAAGCTATAGGTAACTGATTTCATAAGGTTATAGTAACCTGAAGCTAATACAATTATCATCCTTCCAAGAGTGATATTTGCTACCCGCTTTTTCTTTGACCTTGAGAGCAGAGTATCTTGGAAAAGGAGAAAAAAATGAAAGCTTCATTAGTTTCAGTGTCTAATTTACATCCCATTAGAGTCACATAGAAGGCCCACCACCGTCACAGTGACTCTTGGGTGCTTCCAGTCCCTCTTTTGTCATTTACTACCCTTCATCCTTTAATGGGCATCTAACTTTGCCCTTGGATGCTAGTGCCCTTACCAGCTACTCACCTTCTTCAAGTTAAACATTTCAGACAAAATGGCTCACAGATACTCAATGCCTGATGTAACTGTAGGTGTCATCTCTCTTGGGGGAATTAACAAAAAACACTTAACTCAAAACAATAGATTACTTAAAGTGTCATTTGAAGCATTTATGGTTGAGGAAGAGCATGAGGACATAAAAAAAGTTCTGCAGATTCCACTGTAATAACCTCTAAGGACTGGATGATGGCCTCCTGGGATTTTCCTGTTCATGTGTTCAACCAGAGATGCACACACATGCACACGTTGTATATTTGCGAGCTCACAGACACTTCAAATTGAAATATCAAGACATGTCAGCCTGAGATTAACAATACATAAAACTAACAAATATTTTATAATTATTTAGTGCTAATGTGTATTCACTCACTCAACACAGACCTCCTTAAATAAAGAAATAATAAAGAATTACACAAATGACATAAACTCATTCAGGAAAATACCAAATAACTCAGTTGGTTCCATAATCATCTAAAGAGCCAGCCTTTAACATAGTATTTTTAACTATTGAAAGAAAGAACCACAGGCATCTTGCTGTGATCAGTCATTAGGAATAATGTCCACTCTCCTGTTTTACAAAGGAGGTAATTTCAGGCAAACTTAAATATGTTTACAAAATCTAATTCTTATTTTGTTTTTTTTTCTTTTTGTTTTATAGGCTTATAGGAGTCTTGAATTGGTGATATTTTAAGCTAAAACAATTTCTAGCAATTTAAAACAGAATTCTTACATTTATGTGGTACTTTTTTTCACTTTGCTATTTCCCTGAAATTGCTTACAAGAGGAAATTTACCCTAGGCATTGGTGGATGCACCTCTCCTTGGCCCAGCTTCTGTGACATTTTGAGAGACAACTCTGTATTCACCTGGGTATGTATTAATATGCTTAGCCCCTAGATGTGTTTAGACAAACTTTTCTGAAGTTTCATTGAATCTATAACTTCCTAGGAGAATCAACTATCGTTTAAAATTCAATTTGAAATTTTAGTCAAATCCCTTGTCTTCATTTGTAAAATTTTCCAAGACCCATCAGAGAGTGTTGGCAACCATGTTGTTCTGAAGAGGAAAATTCATCTTGGATGTTGATTGGTTTTGCTGAATAGATTTTTCTCCTTTAGGAAGAATCATTACCACAATAGTACGCAAAATTCCTTTGTTTACAACTCAAAGCTTACTTGTTTGTTGAGGCTGACAATCTGTGGGGCTACTGCACACTTTGGTCACTCAAGAATGCTGCCATATTTACAATATTTATTTATTCTTGGCATTGTGTTATTTAATTTAAGATAAATACATTTGACTTTAATTCAATGTTTAAATTTATTATCATTTTATCAATTTATTTATGTGGGGGCATTTCTTATTTTCAAAGAAACGTAGACTCAGAGAAGTAAAGTGATTAATTTGTCCAGGATCATGCAGCCAGTAATAGTGCAGAGTAGGACTGCAAACCCAGCATTTCTGAATCCCTGCTCGGTGTTAATTCTGTAATTAACAACTTGAGACATACCACCTTCTGTGCTCTCAGCCCTCCTTTTACTCCTGCTTAGTGGTAGCAGCTAGTCCTGTGTGTAGCATTAGGAAACATAGCCACTTCTACCTTTCCTGAGAAAGAGCAAGTTTTGTGGACTTGTATCTCGTTTTAATCAAGCACTTATTCAATGAAAATCAAATGTTATTTGATTAATTACTGTGGGTAAGGTACTGAATTAGGCAACATGGTAGAGAAAAAAGATGAAAAGGAATTGTTCTCGAGCATCTTTTAGGCAAACAAAAATGTTTAAGTGGTTTACAGTCTAGCAGCTTTTCTGTATTGGGAATGAACATCTAATGCCATGAGGCATCCTTTTGAAGCCATGAATTAACCTCTCCTGTTGCATCAGGGTGTTATTTGTTATGAATGAAACTTGGAATAACGACTCAAGTTGTCTTGTGTTTTCTGTGGTAGAGATGAGGAATCACAGTTGAGAACAGCAGAGAGGTATAGATGAAAAACAGATCTGAACCTATTTTGCTTTTCTTTATTTTTGGTGGTAGTTGTTTATTTTTTGAAGGCCCTCAAACCACCTGTTTTGGTGGCTTTTGTTATGGGATAAATATACTGAAATCAGTAAGATATATTGGCCTCCACAGTTTGTTTGGTTTTGACTAAATATTTGCATTGAAAGAACTATATGGATAATATTCATCCTAAAAGATACAACAGTTACCTCATTACTTTCCTTGGAGTTTTACTTGAGGCTTAAACTGAGAATGAAATTTCCTGGATATCCTTAGAATGTACACTGAGGAGCAGAAAGGTAAGTCCATTCTATTCTTGAAACATTTTGATTGAGTTACTTCAAGATGAGGCTTTGGCCACACCATCAGGCTGGAGATTTTTTTTTTATTGCTTACCACTGATAAGTACACTTATGAAAAATAAGTGAAAATGTTGATAATATCTTATAGGTTTACCCATTTGAATCATTTTGTTATTTGCTCTGTTCTATTGTCCTGACCCTGCCCAGTGTCCTAGGCTTTTATTCCAGATTTCTGACCCACCTCACCTTTCATGATTAGCTGAAGTAGGTGTCATTCACTCCAAAAGGTTTTTGTACTCACTAATACTAAAGGTGCCGTTTATGCATTGCTGCCAAAAATCATCAGGTGATAGTTCAGTAGGCAGTTTTATAATAAATGTGTCAGACTGACATGGCCTGGGAAGACCCATGATCATAGATCAAACTGATATTATGTGTCCATTGATGCCATAGGAAGCATACAGCACCACTTGTGTCTTATTGACAACAAATTTAAACCATAATCTAATTGAGTCTTGATCTAACTAAAATAGAAGAAATAGAGAAATACCTGTGAAGTGGCAATTAACCAGATCCATTCCTAAGGGGACAAAACTACTAGTTACGCAAAAGTAGAGAAGAGCTCTTATAGAACAAAAGGAAATCAAGAGAAATAATCCCCAAATGCCATCATGGTGTAAGTTCCATAGAGTTCTGTTCTATGTGGCCCTTCCGGACCCTGGAGTAGCCACAAACCTGTGTGCCCAGGCACAACTTCTTGACATGGTTTCTCCCCCAGGTGACATGTAAATCGAGTTCTATTTAGAGTTCTGCTTCCTCTCCTGTCACAGACTCTCTAAGCTAAAACCCTGACTGTCGTTGGGTGACGACTTAATCTTTCTCTCTAAAACAGTTTCTTGTGACTAACAAAGTAATAGACAATAATAGCATGTATAGATGCTTCGCTCTTAGAGAAAAGTTGTAGAACCGGCCCAGCAAAACAGTTTCTAAGAAAACTTTAGAATGGAGATAATATTTTCAAACCTTGGCAACTAAATTAGGGCTTTGGAGATTTCAACACACCACATTCACACCCACACCATAACTCTATCCAGCTCCCACATCCGGAAATCCAGCATCGGGTTGGCACCTGAAACTAGACTTATCACCTATCCTCATGCCTAAGAACTTATATGGCAGAGATTAGTAATTAGTACTTGGATCTTGAATATCACCATCTTGTCTTTCTGCATATGGATTTGATCACTCCCTACAAACTCAAGAAACTTGCAATACCAGTGGCATTTCATACAAATTATACTCTGAACATGGCTGTATTCAGTCCACAATTTGTGCTAAGTTGTCTGAGACAGAAATATATCAGCAAAGACTCTAACGCATAGCTTAAAATGATTGATTCAAGACTAAATCAGCAACGCTAATTTCCTGCAATGCTAGTTACATATGGTTGCATTAATATTCCCTTTTCAGAAATCCAGCTGAGAATCATTATTTAATGAAAGGCTTACAAATTGCATCCTATTTAATGGCTTTCATTGCAGATTCTTTTGTAGAAATGCAGAAAATATGTAAGTGACCATGTAAATTCTATGGTGCATTTGCAATGAACTGAAGAATTTTGTTGTATATGTGTTTGTATATAATGTATGCGTAGATATACATTATAGATAACATATATACCCATACGTAATATGATAGCTACATAATATGTTATAATGATGTGTATTTATAATACACACCTAATGTATACTATAATAATTTTAATATCAAGAGATCATTCCAATTGATAATTTTTAAATTCACAAATTCAAGGAATACATTGTAAGTGATAGATTAAAATTCGAATTTTTGTCTCTAATCACACTAGGTGGGAATACTGGTTACACTATTAACTGTGCATACTTAACCCATTTTACTGTAATTTTACTAGTCTTTAATACCATCATCTTTAAAATAAAAATAGTAATAATGTCTAATCACCAGAATTTTGTTATAAAAATGAAATTAAAGCAAAAAATAAGCAAAGTATTTACCATAGTACCTCACACAGAGCAAGTGTATAACAAGCATTAGCTTTTTTAAAATGTAAAAATAACAAAAAAAGAATCATATTTTGTGATAAAGTAAGCTGAAATGTTTATGAATTTTTTTAGTCATTGAAATCTAAACCTAAGTAGGGAGAGTAATCAAAGATATGTGGGTAATCTGGAGACAGATTGTAAAGGGGAACACTTTGCAAAGGCATTCATATTTAAGAAAAAATATATTAGAGTTTTTCTTTAAAGCCCAAATAAACAAACTTATTCAATCTTTTTCTAATCATATTATTCTTATATACATATATATAATTATTCATATATATATATATAATTTTGCTACTTCGTTAATTAAATAGCCAGTAGAAAATAGTGATTTAATAAATTCTTTATTGCTGGGCATGGTTACACATGCCTATAATCCCAGTGGCTCAAGAGGCTGAGGCAGGAGGATTGCAAGTTCAAAGTCAGCCTCAACAACTTGGTGATGTCCTAAACAATTTAGTAAGACCATGTCTCAAAAATAAAATAAAGCTAACTGGGTATGTGCCTCAGTGGTTAAGCATCCCTGGGTTAAATACTACTACTAATAGTAATAATAATAATAACTCCATTATTAAATTTCTTGCACTTCAGAGATAAGCAGAAAAATATAAAAGTATTATTTACAACTTCACCCATCTGTGACGACGAACTTTGTTTTTCTCCCATCAAAACAAAAACAAAAGTTTTATATGAGCAGAAGTATTTGGGGCAAATATTTTTCAAGATAGCTGCAGAAATGGATAGTTTAAAACTGTGCGAAAAACCCTCTATCTAGATATGATGTCAGTAGGGAAGACCCTGAATATTCGGTTAAAAAAGTCATCACTGATTTCATGGTAAGGTGTCCCAACAAAACCATAGCCAGAGAAATTCTGTAGAATAGAATCCTTATTACTATAAAATTATGACTGTCTTAACACCTGGCCATTTCATTAATTATTTTTCATTCAATTAAAAGATTTTTTTCCTCAATAGCGGGAAGGAAAATTGACTGATTTTTTTAACTTAATTAATTTTGTTTTGCCTAAATATTCTTAATAAAACCACACACTATTAAAATAATTTAAGATCAATAGCAATCACAGTTTGTCTACTTTATAGAATGCTTCCCCTACGTTGTATCCTCACCACCATGATGGCATACATATTGTTGAACTGAATTTTAAAACAAATACAGAATGAAACTGAAAGGTCATGTGGCACATGCAGACTTTTCACAGTTCGTTAGTAGCAATTTCAGAGACACCCCCACCCCAGCCTCTCCTGTTTGTGAAGTTGTTTGGATACCATGGGCATACATTCTTCATGTTAGGTATCTTTAGATCAGCAATGAGAAAATGACAGGCTTTCTCTCTTTAAAAAGTAAAAAATAAAATAACACAATATTCTTAATTTGTAGTAGGAAAGACATCCCACAGAAAGAATGTTGTGGTTATCTCGCTCAATAGATGTGAAATGAGCTAAATCCAGAGGAAACTTAAAGCAATTAGAAGAAGTCACGAGCTCTCCATTTAAACCTGGAATTCAGTGTCCACCACTGCTATCAGAAATTTGAAGAATATTCACATTTTCCATGAGCTTTATCAATAGCTACCTCCGTACTTCTAAACATCTGTCACTGCCTAGGTAATTAGAAGTGCTCAGGCACTATACTATTTGAACATCATTTTCATGGAGTAATCAGCCATAAAATTCATCAGTTTTGTTGGACTTCTTACCACTTAAATAGCTAAAAGGAAAGATTACAATTTCCTCTGAATTCATTGTAGTTATTTTCACAAATAATTTTTGGCCATAGTCATTGCACTGAATCTTGACTGTGTGTGAACTAAATCCTCAGAGATAATTTTTAGCTCAACTGATGGTCCTCGTTAATTTCCCAGAGATTCTGAGACATCTTTTACTTTTTTGTGAATATTTTAACACTGGGAATAGCTTATAAATTCTACTGGTTCTCTCTCTCTTTTTTAAAAGAGAGGGAGAGAGAGAAAAAAAGAGAAAATCATTTTTTATTTAGCTTTTCACATGGCTTTGGTTTCTCAGACACTTCATTATGTACATGATGCTGAGGTCTGAACCTGCATCCTCGTGCATGCCAGGGAAGGGCATGAACCACCCACCACTCCAGCCCCCTATTGGTTCTCTTTTCCTGGCATTGTCTATGATATATATGAAAAAAGGAAGACCCAGATGATCAAAAACCATTGATTAGGCTTGAGGTCTTTATATAGCTACTAACTACATGAGAAATGGGTATAGAAATCTGGGAATATCTAATTAGGAATTTGTGTCATCGTGGGCTTTATAAATAGTTATATTGAACCATAGTCCAGCTCATCCACTTACACATTGTCTATGACCACTTTCATCTTACAGGCAAAATAAGTAGTGATGTCAGTGACCCCTCAAGTACAAAAAAAAGAGAAGTCAAAAAACTTAAAGTAAGTACCAATTGACCCTTTAAGAAAAAGTGTTCAGGTGCCTGATCTGGAGGAAACTTGACTGGCAATAGATTTAAAAATTTTAAATGGAACAGTTTGCCCTAGCTACCCTTCTTTTAGCCAGGGATCTAGTATTTCTTGTCAACTCAGGACTCATAATTCATCGTCACAGAGACATCCATGGCACTGAGAAGCCTTGAAGATCCTTCTGAATCAGCAACGATTAAATCTCACGCAAACTTTGTCTCCATTGTCCAAATTCATATTATAAAATTGATGTTTTTTACAAAGTAAAAATGGAAACCTCTCTGATCTGCCTTACATGTGATCTTTCAGTCTCTAATTATAGACCAGTGGGAGCAAGCCAATGATTTCACATGCTCCCCATACCACTTTGTGGCATCCCAGGCTCCTTTGCTCTTGATTGTTTTGCTTTCTCCCCCATACTGAGTTAGTATTTATTTCCTTGCAACTTACTTGACAGTTTGCAGTATTTTTACTGTTACTAACAGTAAAATTATAAATGTTACATCTGTATATGTACTTGTTACTAATCAGAATACTAATTAACAGAACATTCCATCCTTCCACTGCCTTCTCACAGTAAAGTTGGTTTTAGGTTAACAGACATAGGTTTGGAAATCAGCTCGACCTATATTCTACCTCCGATCTCCTTATTTTACAATGATGTGGCCACAAATTTCTTGAACTTATCTGAGTGCTTATTTCCTCCATTGCTAAATGGGGAGGACACATGAATCTAGGTGTATATATTTACCCAGCACAGTGCCTGACACTGAGGAGTTAGTAATAGAAGCAGAACGTAGTGGGCATTTTTAATTTGCTGTGTGCAAAACCGTAAATGCCAGAGCATTCCAAGTCACAATAAGCCAGAGGTAGGAAAGGAGCAACTTAGGAACTAAAGTTTATTCTATATTTAAGATATCATTTAAAAAGGCTAAATCTACCTCATCTATGTCATAAATACTCCAGGGTAAGAACTAATCGAAGTTTTCTACCTGCTTCAGTAAAGAACTAAGATGCTTAGAGCTTCTTTTTAGCTCATGAAGATTCCTAAGGAGTAAGTAATGTGAACATGAGACATTCTAAATGTATGCCAAAGAATATTTCAAGACATACATTCCACTTTTCAATTCAGAAAAAAATAAATTGTGCACATAAAGGCAACTGTTAGCCCAAAAGGGCCAGATTTTAAGTGTCTGTCTCTCTTATGTGGAATTAGTGCATCTTATGAGATCCAGCCATGTCCATAGTATCTGTATTTTATACGCCAGTTCTCTCTTATTCTTGGTTCCTCTGTTTAAGGCAACATATTGAATCTCTTGGGAAAAACTCATCCTGGATCCGCTCAATTGAAAACATGAGGGTGCACATTCTGAGCAACATATGCTCAGGTCTGAGTTTCCAAGGAAACAAGGAATTGCTCATCTATCTGAAAAAATGAACTGACGAACTACTTTCAGCCTCTTACAAACCTTGATTCTGAATCAAATTCCAGTGTGGAGTCTAAAAAATGTCAGTCTTATCATTTCTGCCCAGCAAACCCCTGATGCTATGGAGGCTGGCAGTTGGACATGCATTGGTTATAGTTATGCACTATTTTTTTTAAATAAACAGAGAGGGACAGTGAGAGAGACAAAGAGAGAAACAACTTTATTTAGTTTTTCACATGGCCTTAGTTGCTCCAACACTCAGTTGTGTACGTGGTGCTGGGGTTTGAACCCAGGTCCTCGTGCTTGCCAGGCAAGTGCAGAAACTGCTGAGCCACCTCTCCAGCCCCACACTATTATTTTTTTACCTCTGCCCTATTAGTAAAAGGCTGTCAGTGAGAGCCAGCTCCATGCTACACCCTACAAAATTGGCCCAGAAATGTTGCTCTCAGTAAAGCCACACAGGACCACTTGCATTTGGAAAGTCCCAGGTCAGACATAGGGGAGGGAGCCCTGTGGTGTTCCTACCCTCAGAGTGGCTCTCAAATTTCAGGGTCACATGCTGGGCAAAGCAAAGAGCAATGGGATAACCCACCTCTAAATGTGCATTGACATTCAAACATTTCATTATCTACATCCAAACATCTTGTCATTGCAGAGTCTAACCGTGTTTGAGACAGAGCTGTCTCTTGTTCCTATTGTAAAGAAACCAGATAGGAATGAAATAGACCTGTGATAGAAAAATCCCCCAACTTCCTACTTCAATAATGATCCTCTGGAATATCTTTAATTACATATAAGGAATGTATTTCAATGCTCGTATAAGACTAAAATCAGCTTTTATCACCTATTGACTTGTGGATTGGTGATTAAGGAGAATGTACAATGGAGTAAGAAAGCACCCTAAAGTGCATGTGCTTAATTGCACAAGGAGTCAACTGTAGCAGAAAGGACCTGTGCAAGTCATGATCAGGACGAGTAGGACACTTCAACTCTACTATCACACTTGGACCCATTTCAAGGAACCCAACCACCCCCAAGAAAACACCTAGTGCACAGAATCAGTGAGACAGCCTTCCATACCCATGCCTGGAATAGCACCTCATTCAGCATTGGTTTTCCATAGTATTTGTGAAGAGGCAGAAGGAAGGGAGGGAGGGAGTGAGGAAGGGAGAAGGTGGGTAAAACCAGGGAGAATAAAGGTGCAGAGGGAGAAAAAAGACAAAGAACAAAGGTAAGAAGGAAAGAGCACTTTTGATTCAAAGCTGACATCTTTTCTCCTTGGCTCTGTATCTTCTTGGCTGTATGGTTATTCTCAGTACTCCTCAACCCATCTTCCTGGGATTTAAAAACACACACACACACACACACACACACACACACAAACACACACACCATCCAACATGACACTTCAGAAAGATTAATATTTTCATTTCAACATTTCTGAAAGTATTTCAATGAAATTGCTTTCAAATGGTTTATTTTATATTAGATCATTGAGAGATAGATTAATGTCATAAACGTAGGTACTAGCAAGCAATATTTTTGTCTCCTATGTGCACACACTGTATATTTCATATCCTTTGATAACTTAAAGTCACTAATTTAAGTTGAATTAGGAAAAGGGCAGTATAATAATTGCTATATTACCAGCTTCCTCTTGATAACAAATGAGGCTTTTTTACCCTCCACCAATATATAATAGTGTGCTTTTTCTTTGGCTAAGATATAATAGCACTGCTCTACATGAACAAAAATATTTTTACTGGCTATGTTATTACTGAGAAATGCATTGGGAAAATGTAAAAATATTTCACCTTTATGTTGAAGAAAATAAACACGGTGGATTAAATAAAATTTTCACAGCTCTTGACATGTGCCATATGTAATGCTTGGTAAACGTCAAAGAAGAGACTTCAGCTTCTTATGAGAATCACTGAGTCTGAAACTGGAGGGACCTTTGATATTTACTGGCCCATCAATTCACTGCCACAGCAATTTGGGCAAATGCATTGTAACGAAGTTGAAAAGCACTCCAAACTTCACATAGCTACTTGAAGAACCAGGACCAGACCAGTTGTTCGAGAACCAGTCCTGTGAATGTTCCTCTCTGGTGCTTCGTTGTGCACTATTGGAAATCAGTATTGGCGAGGAGGAACCAGGAGGGCTCTGGAATCAGACTACTAGATTGCAAGTCTTGACCTGCCTGGACACAAACTACCTCTGTGAGCCTAGGAAGCGTATTTTAACCTGTCTTATTCTGAAATTTTTTTTATAAAAAAGAGGTTTAATAAGCCAACCTCAAACATTTGTTCAAACATTAAATGAAGTAGTTACTTTAAAACACTGACACATAGCAAGTACTAAATAAATGTAATTTATAATTGCTGTTATTAGTAGGATTATTATTATTATTATTCAAGCATGTGACACAAATTTGCTGATAACTTTCAAATACACTTGTTTGACAAAAATGAGAACTCTGAATTCTTATATACAGAAATACAGCTCTGGTCAGAGATCTTCTGTGTGACTCTAATGATCTAAATATTATGTAGACCTCTTGGAAGTTTTGCAAATTCTAATAAATTTTAAAGTCTGTTACAAATGCAAATACTATACAGGGTGAATGAGAAGTAACCTTTGTCATCAGAGACCTGTGGAAGTGAAAGTTTGAAAATCAATGAGGCTTATAAAAAACAGGGTATGGTATATATGCTATTGGTTACAGAAGGGCTTGGGAACAGAGCAGAAGGAAGGAATGCAGACTGAGGAAAGCAAGAGAGGCTGCATGAGGAGACAATATTTGACGAATCTTGAAAGGATGTGGAAATGATGGAAGCAAAGACTCAAGCTGCAGATCATTGTGTCTCAGGCAATTCCAAGTCTTGGGTTCCAGGATGGCATAAAAGTCTGTGCTCTGGGCTGGAGCAGTGGCTCAGTGGTTGCAGCACTTGCCTGACGTGTGAGATCGCAGGTTCGAGCTCCAGCACTACGTACACAACTAAGTGTTGGAGCAATGAAGGTGATGTGGAAGACTGAATAAAATTGATTCTCTCTTTCTCTCTTTCTCACTGTCCCTCTCTCTTACAAAAAAAAAAAAATCTGTGCTCCTCAGAAAGAGAGGAGACTGGAAAATGCTGAAGAACACCATGTAACTTAGTCACAGTATGTGTGGTAGGGGGGAAGATTGGAAGTGAATTAAAGATGAGGTGGGAAAGATGGGTCTGGCCCAGGAGATATCAATGTGCAATGTGCCAACTCTAGAACCACACCACAGAAAAGCAGCTCTGCCTCTTCAGAGCCATGAAACATTGACAAATTATTTATCTTCTTCTTTCCCCCTCTACATCATGGCAACACTAATAGCAGTGATTGCCAAGAATTAAATGAATTAAATGACTTATTGCCTGTGAAGCACTAGACCAGTGACCAGGATACAGAGTTCAGTAATTGCTAGCTATTGTCATCATCTTTGCCAACATCATCATCATCACTACCCGTAGGGGTATTAGATACCATGTTGGTGATGGAAGATCTACAGTTATCTAAGGATGCACCATGGTCAAAGCACTACTATATGGACATGATTTGCCATTAAATTACTAAGGCTAAATATTTTTCTGAGCTTAGTAATTTAATGTCAAAATGTATATGACTTTTAGTTATCACCTGAAATATGGAAAATATAGGTGACAAAAAAGAGAGAGATCAGTTTGGTAAATTAAAGATCTATATTACAGTCCAGCACAAATTTTCTTGGCATTGTTTTGTTTTGTTTTTCAACTATACGCAGAGGAGATAAATTCATTCTGGTGGTAAAAATTACAATCATGGCTTGGAGTGGAGGATCAGTATTTCTGGCGCTTGCCTGGTATGCACAAGGACATGGGTTCAAACCCCAGCACCACATACACAACAAAATGTCCGAGCAACAAAGGCTACATGAAACACTAAATAAAAAACTTGGTTCTGTCTTTTTCTCTCTCTCACTATCCCTCTCTCTTTAAAAAAATAATCATTCTACCCATGTATACTTATAAGTATATATATATATATATAATATATATGTGTGTGTGTATATTAAGCTTTTTAACGCTGTATATTTAAAATTTTTCTTTTCATTCAATAATATTTAAATATTTTTGCATGCAGTAAATTGATC
The DNA here is from genome assembly GCA_004027875.1 of Aplodontia rufa. Taxonomy (NCBI): domain Eukaryota; kingdom Metazoa; phylum Chordata; class Mammalia; order Rodentia; family Aplodontiidae; genus Aplodontia; species Aplodontia rufa. Next base: position 4,310 of record PVKS010013816.1, on the reverse strand, counting down.
AATTTTATTCATTTTAACTACCACATATATCACAAATTTGGCTCTTTCTTTGGGTCACACATTCTTTTGAGGGTCTAAGTAACAGATTCTTTCTTTAGCACCCAGCCTTGAATATCTCTGTGTAACTTGCTGATAGCCCTTCTCATCTTCCCATTTTTCAACCTGAAACAGGTAGCATGAGACTGAAAAGGGAAGTTGCCCTTAACTGCACACCATTTGACAATGAAAAAGCTGCTTTCAAGCACGGATGCGCCTTGACTTATGGTGGAGTTGTAAGTTGAAAATATTCTAAGTAAAAAATGCATGTTATACACCTAACCTAGCAATACCCTATCTTAGCGACCAAAGTACCCTGTGAAGTGTCAGCTGTTTCCCCTTGAGATGGCACAGCTGAGAGGGAGCTGCAGCTTGCTGAGGAGTATTGTGTCGAATGTGACTAGCCCTGGAAAAGATCAAACCTTGAGACAGATGACTAGACGTCTTCAGTGACAGGATAAGGAAAAATATCATTCATCAGACAAAGGAAAAACATCTGAAAATTTTGATGATGGGCACTGCAGAAGCTTCTGGACACCAGCAGAAGGAACGAGAAATAGATCAAAGACATTTAGAGGATGGGTCAGAAAAGTGAGTCAGGCAAGAAGAGGATGAGGGACTGACAACTAGTGTGTGCTTGTAGAGAGAGAAAGTCACTGTCGAATTTCCTTCCATGTAGTTTTCCCTCATTCTTTCTCTCAGGGACTATAAAATTTCCCTTCCTACTTTTTTTTTTTTTTTTTTTTTTAAGAAATAGGGACAGTGAGTGAGTGAGAGAAAGAGAGAAGCAATTTTTTTTAATTTAGTTTTTCATATGACTTTCGTTCCTCTGACACTTAGTTGTGTACATGGTGCTGGGGTTTGAACCCGTGTACGTGCACATGCCAAGCAAGCGCGGTAACCACCTAACCACCTAACCACCGCTCCAGCCCCTACCGTCTTTGGTCTTTTTTTACAATCATCCTTCAAGCTTCTTCAAAAACTTTGTTCTTTCCTTTATCTCCCTTCTCAAAGACAAACTTTCTGATGTCTTGTTTTTCCTTCTGTTGTTGTGTTGTTTGTTGATATACATGCACACCAACAGGAAACTTTTAAAGTGTTGATAATACTAAAAATTCAATATCATCAATATCAATCACATCTTCGATCTGACCTTTTCACTAGGAATGGATCTTTTTCTGTATTTTGATATATTTTTTCCTGCAACATTAGGACCAGGACTGTACCTTTTGTGATATACCCAAAGTGCTTAATATAGTCTCTACATTGTGGCAGGCGGCACCCGGAGGCCACGCCATGCAGGCAGCTTTAAGATGGTGGCTGGTGGCTGGCCAAGCCTGGTCAGCTGATCTTGTGCTGTTCCTTGTTCATATGCTTGCAATATCTGACCACCTAGGGACAACCAATAGGAGCTGGCAGAGTTTTCTTCCTCATAGCAACAACCTGCTGATTGGACTACTTTTGCTATATAAGCAGTGTAACTTCCTGATTAAAGAGAGATCTCCGCAAGCAACAGGAGTATACATGTCGTTATTGCCACTTCGCTGGTCGAATGCGACATACATTTGAAAGAAGTTTAAGTGGTTTTTTTTCATGAATAAATAATGAGTGGAAAATTACCAAGAATTTCATAAGTCATACTTATTTTCGAAGTATGACAATTCTACTTGAAGTATTTTACTGTGAGTCACTCTGGGAAGTCTGTACCTATTCTAAACACTTCAGTGGTTTTTCCTGAATGTTTAAATTACAGCAAAACCCTGGTAAATAAATACATAGAAGTCAGAAAATGAGGAAGCCCACACCCTTTTGTTCATATTTTACTCTTGCCAACTGTTAAAACTAGTGTCTGAGCTCCTCACAGGATACCTGAGTATTGACAAACATATCCTCTTTATGGATAGTTCTACATTCTCTGCTGAGTTTGACTGCTGATAGCTATTTAAAAAAAAAAAAACAAACAAAAACACTTGACTGGACAGGTTCACCAAAATGGGGAAGCTCATTTATAGCTGTAGACCCGTGGCACCAAAGTCAAACTCAGAGTCTTGCCTACTTCCTTCTGGCTAACAATGCTGGAGGAATAAGTGTGGGTGTTGCAATCTTGGTCACAAAATCAAAGTTACAAGTTTGGTTCTGCCCATAGGTTTTAGTCACCCCATAAAATTGAGATGGATTTGGAAGCACTTACTATCAAAGATTGCCATCAGCAGACCTACTGAACATCAAATAAATTTGTGATGACTCTCAGGAGGGCAGCCAATAAACAAGATAAAATCTACTTTATGTGAGCTTCAATGGTTAATATAGTTAAAACATGGAGTTGCATATTAATAAAACAGAGTCATTTGGTTTATTACAATGGTACACCAAATTGTCATGGCATACATTAAATATGGCAAAGTCAATAAAATAAAGAATTTTATTTAATCACTTTTATTAGCATGATTTGGAAAACTTTTAGTTCCCAAACAGAATAGAATTTAACATTTCTAATTCAAACTAAAGAGCTAATTATCAATATGTTCCTGAATTTAGTGCAATACAATATTATTATTACTATTTGGAGTCACATGTATCATGCTTATCAACATACAGATATATGTAAATATATATGCATATATATGTATATAAAAGTTAAATATATTCTATAATAGTGTACACATGATATATATATATACATACACACACACACACACACACACATATATATACATACAGGATATATTTAACTTTCAAATAGATTTTGCCCCAGTATCTTAGCCAGTTCCAGATACTATATAACAGGATAACACAGATTGGTTGGATTAAACAGTTGAACTTTATCTCTCATAGTTCTGGAGACTGAGAAGTCAAAAATTAAGAAGATTTGTGTCTGGTGAGGACCTACATCCCAGTTCGTGGACAGCTGCCTTCCTGCTCTCTGCTCACGTGACAGAAAGAGATTGAGAGCTCTCTGGAGCCCACTTCACAGAGACATTGATCCCAATCAAAAAGGCCATACCATCTTGACCTGATCATCAGCAAAGTTCCCCACTTTCATTAGAAGGCTATCACCTTGAGAGTTAGGATTTCAATGTATGAATTTTGGAGGGACTCAAACATTCAGTCAATCATGCCCAGTTAATGGGTTTTGTTGCTCTTGCATTTTGACTATTTTCATCTCTGATCTTTTTTTCTTGTGACTTTACTTTCTTCTTCTACTCTATTAATCTATAAAGATTGATTCCCTATTTCTACCTGTACAATCTTTTATAATATAACATTATTTTTTGCAATTGATTCCTTTTGTGTGAGTATGTGTGTGTGCACGCTAGGAATTAAACCCAGGTCCTTGCACACACTAAGGAAAAACTCTGCCAGTGAGCTACATCCCAAGCTCTATTTAACTAATTCTAAGGCCCCTGAGTAATCTGACTACAACTTCATTTCTGAATTGATTTTGCACTTTTTTCCAAACACACAACCTGCTGTAGTCAAGGATATCAATTTTATATTTCTCATGTTCCTTTATTTTTATCTTTCCTTTAGTACATAAGATTTCTCTTGTCTAAATTTCTATCTCTCAGACTCACCCTTGAGGAGTCAGATGATTGCTACATTGGCTTTCATCTTCCTGTTACTTTGTTTTGCTTTTTTTGAGATAATAATTCACCATATGATTTACTACATGTATACAGTATAATTTACACTTTAAAATCCAGTGGTTTTAACTATGTTCCTGAGGTTTTGCAGCCATGACCAGTATCTAATTCCAGAAGGTTTACATCACTCCAGAAAAGACCCCATAGCTATTACAGTCAGACTGCATTCCTCCCTTCTCCAAGCCCCTGAAATTTGTTGATACACTTTCTGTCTTCATCTTTGCTTTCAATATTATTTGGGGCACTATGGCTTTTATTTTCATAAGAATTTTGAAATTAATTTCTTCAAGAAAACCACCTGGGGTTTTGATAGGATTGAATCTGAGAATCAATTGGGGAAGTATTGCTATCTTAATATTATCTTATAATCCATGAACATGTTTTTTTTCTTGTTTATTGAGATCCCTTTTAATTTTTTCAACATTTTATAGTTTTTGGTACATAGTCTAGCATTTCTATTTCTCAATGTATCAAGGGCTTTAATTTTGAATCTCTATGCCCCTCACTTGATGAGTGGATTCAAAAGCTTTGGTTCATATATACTATGGAATACTACTCGGCCATCAGAGAAGACGATATTATAGCTTTCGAAGTCAAATGGATGGAGATGGACAGAATTATGCTTAGTGA